>CM060256.1:0-167960 GCA_030684275.1 Acipenser oxyrinchus oxyrinchus | reverse complement strand
CATCGTGTGCGTGGGGATTGAGCATCATGATGGGTAGGACCTCACTGTGCTTCTATACTGAGCTTCAGGATGGGTTCATACAGTCTTCACTGCATCGTGTGCGTGGGGATTGAGCATCATGATGGGTAGGACCTCACTGTGCTTCTATACTGAGCTTCAGGATGGGTTCATACAGTCTTCACTGCATCGTGTGCGTGGGGATTGAGCATCATGATGGGTAGGACCTCACTGTGCTTCTATACTGAGCTTCAGGATGGGTTCATACAGTCTTCACTGCATCGTGTGCGTGGGGATTGAGCATCATGATGGGTAGGACCTCACTGTGCTTCTATACTGAGCTTCAGGATGGGTTCATACAGTCTTCACTGCATCGTGTGCGTGGGGATTGAGCATCATGATGGGTAGGACCTCACTGTGCTTCTATACTGAGCTTCAGGATGGGTTCATACAGTCTTCACTGCATCGTGTGCGTGGGGGATTGAGCATCATGATGGGTAGGACCTCACTGTGCTTCTATACTGAGCTTCAGGATGGGTTCATACAGTCTTCACTGCATCGTGTGCGTGGGGGATTGAGCATCATGATGGGTAGGACCTCACTGTGCTTCTATACTGAGCTTCAGGATGGGTTCATACAGTCTTCACTGCATCGTGTGCGTGGGGATTGAGCATCATGATGGGTAGGACCTCACTGTGCTTCTATACTGAGCTTCAGGATGGGTTCATACAGTCTTCACTGCATCGTGTGCGTGGGGATTGAGCATCATGATGGGTAGGACCTCACTGTGCTTCTATACTGAGCTTCAGGATGGGTTCATACAGTCTTCACTGCATCGTGTGCGTGGGGATTGAGCATCATGATGGGTAGGACCTCACTGTGCTTCTATACTGAGCTTCAGGATGGGTTCATACAGTCTTCACTGCATCGTGTGCGTGGGGATTGAGCATCATGATGGGTAGGACCTCACTGTGCTTCTATACTGAGCTTCAGGATGGGTTCATACAGTCTTCACTGCATCGTGTGCGTGGGGATTGAGCATCATGATGGGTGGGACCTCACTGTGCTTCTATACTGAGCTTCAGGCTGGGTTCATACAGTCTTCACTGCATGTGCTGGGATTGAGCTCGAGGGTAGGACATCAGTGCTTCTATGCTGAGCCATGCTGGGCTCAGACAGTCTCACTGAGGTCTGCTCTGATGGGAGGACCAGAGCTGCTCCTGCTCAGAGCATGCACCCTGCGTCGTGGGCGATTGAACTGGGAGGTTCTGCACTGTGCCTCCAACCGACCAATCACGCTGGGAGCCAGCCTGCTCAGTGAGAGCAATGACTTGTGGGAGTCGTGATTCACACTATGCTGGAGGCGAGCTGAGCTGGGGGCTGTAGAGGAGTGAGTGCTGCACTGGGGGGTTGTGCTGGGGGTGGAGAGCAGTGTTTCTGTGCTGGGAGGGTGTGTGCTGGGGGTGGAGAGCAGTGTTTCTGTGCTGGGAGGGTGTGTGCTGGGGTGGAGAGCAGTGTTTCTGTGCTGGGAGGGTGTGTGCTGGGGGTGGAGAGCAGTGTTTCTGTGCTGGGAGGGTGTGTGCTGGGGGTGGAGAGCAGTGTTTCTGTGCTGGGAGGGGTGTGTGCTGGGGGTGGAGAGCAGTGTTTCTGTGCTGGGAGGGTGTGTGCTGGGGTGGAGAGCAGTGTTTCTGTGCTGGGAGGGTGTGTGCTGGGGGTGGAGAGCAGTGTTTCTGTGCTGGGAGGGTGTGTGCTGGGGGTGGAGAGCAGTGTTTCTGTGCTGGGAGGGTGTGTGCTGGGGTGGAGAGCAGTGTTTCTGTGCTGGGAGGGTGTGTGCTGGGGTGGAGAGCAGTGTTTCTGTGCTGGGAGGGTGTGTGCTGGGGGTGGAGAGCAGTGTTTCTGTGCTGGGAGGGTGTGTGCTGGGGTGGAGAGCAGTGTTTCTGTGCTGGGAGGGTGTGTGCTGGGGGTGGAGAGCAGTGTTTCTGTGCTGGGAGGGTGTGTGCTGGGGGTGGAGAGCAGTGTTTCTGTGCTGGGAGGGTGTGTGCTGGGGTGGAGAGCAGTGTTTCTGTGCTGGGAGGGTGTGTGCTGGGGGTGGAGAGCAGTGTTTCTGTGCTGGGAGGGTGTGTGCTGGGGGTGGAGAGCAGTGTTTCTGTGCTGGGAGGGTGTGTGCTGGGGTGGAGAGCAGTGTTTCTGTGCTGGGAGGGTGTGTGCTGGGGGTGGAGAGCAGTGTTTCTGTGCTGGGAGGGTGTGTGCTGGGGTGGAGAGCAGTGTTTCTGTGCTGGGAGGGTGTGTGCTGGGGGTGGAGAGCAGTGTTTCTGTGCTGGGAGGGTGTGTGCTGGGGGTGGAGAGCAGTGTTTCTGTGCTGGGAGGGTGTGTGCTGGGGGTGGAGAGCAGTGTTTCTGTGCTGGGAGGGTGTGTGCTGGGGGTGGAGAGCAGTGTTTCTGTGCTGGGAGGGTGTGTGCTGGGGGTGGAGAGCAGTGTTTCTGTGCTGGGAGGGTGTGTGCTGGGGTGGAGAGCAGTGTTTCTGTGCTGGGAGGGTGTGTGCTGGGGGTGGAGAGCAGTGTTTCTGTGCTGGGAGGGTGTGTGCTGGGGTGGAGAGCAGTGTTTCTGTGCTGGGAGGGTGTGTGCTGGGGGTGGAGAGCAGTGTTTCTGTGCTGGGAGGGTGTGTGCTGGGGGTGGAGAGCAGTGTTTCTGTGCTGGGAGGGGTGTGTGCTGGGGGTGGAGAGCAGTGTTTCTGTGCTGGGAGGGTGTGTGCTGGGGGTGGAGAGCAGTGTTTCTGTGCTGGGAGGGTGTGTGCTGGGGGTGGAGAGCAGTGTTTCTGTGCTGGGAGGGTGTGTGCTGGGGGTGGAGAGCAGTGTTTCTGTGCTGGGAGGGTGTGTGCTGGGGTGGAGAGCAGTGTTTCTGTGCTGGGAGGGTGTGTGCTGGGGTGGAGAGCAGTGTTTCTGTGCTGGGAGGGTGTGTGCTGGGGTGGAGAGCAGTGTTTCTGTGCTGGGAGGGTGTGTGCTGGGGGTGGAGAGCAGTGTTTCTGTGCTGGGAGGGTGTGTGCTGGGGGTGGAGAGCAGTGTTTCTGTGCTGGGAGGGTGTGTGCTGGGGGTGGAGAGCAGTGTTTCTGTGCTGGGAGGGTGTGTGCTGGGGTGGAGAGCAGTGTTTCTGTGCTGGGAGGGTGTGTGCTGGGGGTGGAGAGCAGTGTTTCTGTGCTGGGAGGGTGTGTGCTGGGGTGGAGAGCAGTGTTTCTGTGCTGGGAGGGGTGTGTGCTGGGGGTGGAGAGCAGTGTTTCTGTGCTGGGAGGGTGTGTGCTGGGGTGGAGAGCAGTGTTTCTGTGCTGGGAGGGTGTGTGCTGGGGGTGGAGAGCAGTGTTTCTGTGCTGGGAGGGTGTGTGCTGGGGGTGGAGAGCAGTGTTTCTGTGCTGGGAGGGTGTGTGCTGGGGGTGGAGAGCAGTGTTTCTGTGCTGGGAGGGTGTGTGCTGGGGGTGGAGAGCAGTGTTTCTGTGCTGGGAGGGTGTGTGCTGGGGGTGGAGAGCAGTGTTTCTGTGCTGGGAGGGGTGTGTGCTGGGGGTGGAGAGCAGTGTTTCTGTGCTGGGAGGGTGTGTGCTGGGGGTGGAGAGCAGTGTTTCTGTGCTGGGAGGGTGTGTGCTGGGGGTGGAGAGCAGTGTTTCTGTGCTGGGAGGGTGTGTGCTGGGGGTGGAGAGCAGTGTTTCTGTGCTGGGAGGGTGTGTGCTGGGGTGGAGAGCAGTGTTTCTGTGCTGGGAGGGTGTGTGCTGGGGGTGGAGAGCAGTGTTTCTGTGCTGGGAGGGGTGTGTGCTGGGGTGGAGAGCAGTGTTTCTGTGCTGGGAGGGGTGTGTGCTGGGGGTGGAGAGCAGTGTTTCTGTGCTGGGAGGGTGTGTGCTGGGGGTGGAGAGCAGTGTTTCTGTGCTGGGAGGGGTGTGTGCTGGGGTGGAGAGCAGTGTTTCTGTGCTGGGAGGGTGTGTGCTGGGGGTGGAGAGCAGTGTTTCTGTGCTGGGAGGGGTGTGTGCTGGGGTGGAGAGCAGTGTTTCTGTGCTGGGAGGGGTGTGTGCTGGGGGTGGAGAGCAGTGTTTCTGTGCTGGGAGGGGTGTGTGCTGGGGTGGAGAGCAGTGTTTCTGTGCTGGGAGGGTGTGTGCTGGGGTGGAGAGCAGTGTTTCTGTGCTGGGAGGGGTGTGTGCTGGGGTGGAGAGCAGTGTTTCTGTGCTGGGAGGGGTGTGTGCTGGGGTGGAGAGCAGTGTTTCTGTGCTGGGAGGGTGTGTGCTGGGGGTGGAGAGCAGTGTTTCTGTGCTGGGAGGGTGTGTGCTGGGGTGGAGAGCAGTGTTTCTGTGCTGGGAGGGTGTGTGCTGGGGGTGGAGAGCAGTGTTTCTGTGCTGGGAGGGTGTGTGCTGGGGTGGAGAGCAGTGTTTCTGTGCTGGGAGGGTGTGTGCTGGGGGTGGAGAGCAGTGTTTCTGTGCTGGGAGGGTGTGTGCTGGGGTGGAGAGCAGTGTTTCTGTGCTGGGAGGGTGTGTGCTGGGGGTGGAGAGCAGTGTTTCTGTGCTGGGAGGGTGTGTGCTGGGGTGGAGAGCAGTGTTTCTGTGCTGGGAGGGGTGTGTGCTGGGGTGGAGAGCAGTGTTTCTGTGCTGGGAGGGTGTGTGCTGGGGTGGAGAGCAGTGCTCCTGTGCTGGGAGGGGTGTCTGCTGGGGTGGAGAGCAGTGTTTCTGTGCTGGGAGGGGTGAGTGCTGCACTGAGGGGCTGTGTTTCTGTGCTGGGACGGGTAACCCTGTTTCATCTCTGCAGTGTCCCGGGATGAATCCCAGGGCGGCTCCTACACTGGCTGTGAGCCCATGGGCCTCTTCTGGAGCCTGCAGCCCTCGCCCGGGAGCAGAGAGGGGCTCAGGTAAGAGGGGGAGACAGCGTGTGTGTACAGCCTGGTCAATGAGCAATGCAGTGTGTGTGTAGAGAGTGGTGCATTGTGAAAGGGGTGCATGCTTGCAGAACATTGTGCTGCCGTGTTTCTAAAGGGACCCTGCTTGTAGACCTGGGTGCTGCACAGTGTGTTTGTGCCCCCAGGCTGCGGAAGAGGAGCGTCGAGACCCCTTCCTCGTGGAGCTCTCTGTGCTGGAGGCTCACGTGGCTGACAGGTTCAGGGGAGGCGGGCAGTGTGCCGTGTGTCTCTGGAGCGCTGGTACCTGGCCCGGGGTGCGGAGAGTGGAGGTGCGGCAGAGGGAGTGGTGGGCACCCTGTTCCTGCCCCAGGTGAGTGGCACCTTTACAACAGAACAAATCACAAGAACAGCAAAAGACATTGACATTCCTGAGGCCTCTGTGTGTTGATGGATTACACCCACAGCCCTCTGCCCTTCCCAAGAATCCACCACTCTACCACAAATACTCACTGCTTGCTACTGCGTGCAAGTGTACTGGTTGAGTGTGCATTGTTGCTCTGTGTGATATTGAAGTGTGCTGGTTGAGGAGGGGTGTGTTTGCTCTGTGTGATATTGAAGTGTGCTGGTTGAGGAGGGTGTGTGTGCTCTGTGTGATATTGAAGTGTGCTGGTTGAGGAGGGTGTGTTTGCTCTGTGTGATATTGAAGTGTGCTGGTTGAGGAGGGGTGTGTTTGCTCTGTGTGATATTGAAGTGTGCTGGTTGAGGAGGGGTGTGTTTGCTCTGTGTGATATTGAAGTGTGCTGGTTGAGGAGGGTGTGTGTGCTCTGTGTGATATTGAAGTGTGCTGGTTGAGGAGGGGTGTGTTTGCTCTGTGTGATATTGAAGTGTGCTGGTTGAGGAGGGTGTGTGTGCTCTGTGTGATATTGAAGTGTGCTGGTTGAGGAGGGGTGTGTTTGCTCTGTGTGATATTGAAGTGTGCTGGTTGAGGAGGGGTGTGTTTGCTCTGTGTGATATTGAAGTGTGCTGGTTGAGGAGGGTGTGTTTGCTCTGTGTGATATTGAAGTGTGCTGGTTGAGGAGGGGTGTGTTTGCTCTGTGTGATATTGAAGTGTGCTGGTTGAGGAGGGGTGTGTTTGCTCTGTGTGATATTGAAGTGTGCTGGTTGAGGAGGGGTGTGTTTGCTCTGTGTGATATTGAAGTGTGCTGGTTGAGGAGGGTGTGTGTGCTCTGTGTGATATTGAAGTGTGCTGGTTGAGGAGGTGTGTGCTCTGTGATATTGAAGTGCTGGTTGAGGAGGGTGTGTTTGCTCTGTGTGATATTGAAGTGTGCTGGTTGAGGAGGGTGTGTTTGCTCTGTGTGATATTGAAGTGTGCTGGTTGAGGAGGGGTGTGTTTGCTCTGTGTGATATTGAAGTGTGCTGGTTGAGGAGGGGTGTGTTTGCTCTGTGTGATATTGAAGTGTGCTGGTTGAGGAGGGTGTGTTTGCTCTGTGTGATATTGAAGTGTGCTGGTTGAGGAGGGGTGTGTTTGCTCTGTGTGATATTGAAGTGTGCTGGTTGAGGAGGGTGTGTTTGCTCTGTGTGATATTGAAGTGTGCTGGTTGAGGAGGGTGTGTTTGCTCTGTGTGATATTGAAGTGTGCTGGTTGAGGAGGGTGTGTTTGCTCTGTGTGATATTGAAGTGTGCTGGTTGAGGAGGGGTGTGTTTGCTCTGTGTGATATTGAAGTGTGCTGGTTGAGGAGGGGTGTGTTTGCTCTGTGTGATATTGAAGTGTGCTGGTTGAGGAGGGGTGTGTTTGCTCTGTGTGATATTGAAGTGTGCTGGTTGAGGAGGGGTGTGTTTGCTCTGTGTGATATTGAAGTGTGCTGGTTGAGGAGGGGTGTGTTTGCTCTGTGTGATATTGAAGTGTGCTGGTTGAGGAGGGTGTGTGTGCTCTGTGTGATATTGAAGTGTGCTGGTTGAGGAGGGGTGTGTTTGCTCTGTGTGATATTGAAGTGTGCTGGTTGAGGAGGGGTGTGTTTGCTCTGTGTGATATTGAAGTGTGCTGGTTGAGGAGGGGTGTGTTTGCTCTGTGTGATATTGAAGTGTGCTGGTTGAGGAGGGGTGTGTTTGCTCTGTGTGATATTGAAGTGTGCTGGTTGAGGAGGGGTGTGTTTGCTCTGTGTGATATTGAAGTGTGCTGGTTGAGGAGGGGTGTGTTTGCTCTGTGTGATATTGAAGTGTGCTGGTTGAGGAGGGGTGTGTTTGCTCTGTGTGATATTGAAGTGTGCTGGTTGAGGAGGGGTGTGTTTGCTCTGTGTGATATTGAAGTGTGCTGGTTGAGGAGGGGTGTGTTTGCTCTGTGTGATATTGAAGTGTGCTGGTTGAGGAGGGGTGTGTTTGCTCTGTGTGATATTGAAGTGTGCTGGTTGAGGAGGGGTGTGTGTGCTCTGTGTGATATTGAAGTGTGCTGGTTGAGGAGGGGTGTGTTTGCTCTGTGTGATATTGAAGTGTGCTGGTTGAGGAGGGGTGTGTTTGCTCTGTGTGATATTGAAGTGTGCTGGTTGAGGAGGGGTGTGTTTGCTCTGTGTGATATTGAAGTGTGCTGGTTGAGGAGGGGTGTGTTTGCTCTGTGTGATATTGAAGTGTGCTGGTTGAGGAGGGGTGTGTTTGCTCTGTGTGATATTGAAGTGTGCTGGTTGAGGAGGGGTGTGTTTGCTCTGTGTGATATTGAAGTGTGCTGGTTGAGGAGGGGTGTGTTTGCTCTGTGTGATATTGAAGTGTGCTGGTTGAGGAGGGGTGTGTTTGCTCTGTGTGATATTGAAGTGTGCTGGTTGAGGAGGGGTGTGTTTGCTCTGTGTGATATTGAAGTGTGCTGGTTGAGGAGGGGTGTGTTTGCTCTGTGTGATATTGAAGTGTGCTGGTTGAGGAGGGGTGTGTTTGCTCTGTGTGATATTGAAGTGTGCTGGTTGAGGAGGGTGTGTGTTGCTCTGTGTGATATTGAAGTGTGCTGGTTGAGGAGGGGTGTGTTTGCTCTGTGTGATATTGAAGTGTGCTGGTTGAGGAGGGGTGTGTTTGCTCTGTGTGATATTGAAGTGTGCTGGTTGAGGAGGGGTGTGTTTGCTCTGTGTGATATTGAAGTGTGCTGGTTGAGGAGGGGTGTGTTTGCTCTGTGTGATATTGAAGTGTGCTGGTTGAGGAGGGGTGTGTTTGCTCTGTGTGATATTGAAGTGTGCTGGTTGAGGAGGGGTGTGTTTGCTCTGTGTGATATTGAAGTGTGCTGGTTGAGGAGGGGTGTGTTTGCTCTGTGTGATATTGAAGTGTGCTGGTTGAGGAGGGGTGTGTTTGCTCTGTGTGATATTGAAGTGTGCTGGTTGAGGAGGGGTGTGTTTGCTCTGTGTGATATTGAAGTGTGCTGGTTGAGGAGGGGTGTGTTTGCTCTGTGTGATATTGAAGTGTGCTGGTTGAGGAGGGGTGTGTTTGCTCTGTGTGATATTGAAGTGTGCTGGTTGAGGAGGGGTGTGTTTGCTCTGTGTGATATTGAAGTGTGCTGGTTGAGGAGGGGTGTGTTTGCTCTGTGTGATATTGAAGTGTGCTGGTTGAGGAGGGGTGTGTTTGCTCTGTGTGATATTGAAGTGTGCTGGTTGAGGAGGGGTGTGTTTGCTCTGTGTGATATTGAAGTGTGCTGGTTGAGGAGGGGTGTGTTTGCTCTGTGTGATATTGAAGTGTGCTGGTTGAGGAGGGGTGTGTTTGCTCTGTGTGATATTGAAGTGTGCTGGTTGAGGAGGGGTGTGTTTGCTCTGTGTGATATTGAAGTGTGCTGGTTGAGGAGGGGTGTGTTTGCTCTGTGTGATATTGAAGTGTGCTGGTTGAGGAGGGTGTGTTTGCTCTGTGTGATATTGAAGTGTGCTGGTTGAGGAGGGGTGTGTTTGCTCTGTGTGATATTGAAGTGTGCTGGTTGAGGAGGGGTGTGTTTGCTCTGTGTGATATTGAAGTGTGCTGGTTGAGGAGGGGTGTGTTTGCTCTGTGTGATATTGAAGTGTGCTGGTTGAGGAGGGGTGTGTTTGCTCTGTGTGATATTGAAGTGTGCTGGTTGAGGAGGGGTGTGTTTGCTCTGTGTGATATTGAAGTGTGCTGGTTGAGGAGGGGTGTGTTTGCTCTGTGTGATATTGAAGTGTGCTGGTTGAGGAGGGGTGTGTTTGCTCTGTGTGATATTGAAGTGTGCTGGTTGAGGAGGGGTGTGTTTGCTCTGTGTGATATTGAAGTGTGCTGGTTGAGGAGGGGTGTGTTTGCTCTGTGTGATATTGAAGTGTGCTGGTTGAGGAGGGGTGTGTTTGCTCTGTGTGATATTGAAGTGTGCTGGTTGAGGAGGGGTGTGTTTGCTCTGTGTGATATTGAAGTGTGCTGGTTGAGGAGGGGTGTGTTTGCTCTGTGTGATATTGAAGTGTGCTGGTTGAGGAGGGGTGTGTTTGCTCTGTGTGATATTGAAGTGTGCTGGTTGAGGAGGGGTGTGTTTGCTCTGTGTGATATTGAAGTGTGCTGGTTGAGGAGGGTGTGTTTGCTCTGTGTGATATTGAAGTGTGCTGGTTGAGGAGGGGTGTGTTTGCTCTGTGTGATATTGAAGTGTGCTGGTTGAGGAGGGGTGTGTTTGCTCTGTGTGATATTGAAGTGTGCTGGTTGAGGAGGGTGTGTTTGCTCTGTGTGATATTGAAGTGTGCTGGTTGAGGAGGGTGTGTTTGCTCTGTGTGATATTGAAGTGTGCTGGTTGAGGAGGGTGTGTTTGCTCTGTGTGATATTGAAGTGTGCTGGTTGAGGAGGGTGTGTTTGCTCTGTGTGATATTGAAGTGTGCTGGTTGAGGAGGTGTGTCTGCTCTGTCAGATGGTAGTTCAGTGTTTATATTGAAGCTCTCTCTCAGGTGTGTGCCTCTTCTCGGTGCTGGACATGTGTGGGATGGGGAGGGCTGTCAGAGTACTGCTGCTCTCCTGGCCTCTCTCTGCTACACTAGTATCTGGCTCTGTGTGCTCTCTCACAGAGACCTGCCAGGGCCTCTGACCAGTACAATGTGGGGAGTGACTACTATCAGGTACAGGGAGTGAGCTGGCTGGGAGAGACTCTTCTTTCTCACAGCACTGAAAGTGCTCCTCTCTGTGCTTCACTCAACTTCATTTGTATATCACTGTGTGTATACACACTGTCTGTGCTTCTCTCTCCAGACTGCCTTCAGTGTGTTCCTCTCTCTCTGCATACACTAGTATCTGTTCTCTCTGTGCTCCTCTCTCTCTGCATACACTAGTATCTGTTCTCTCTGTGCTCCTCTCTCTCTGCATACACTAGTATCTGTTCTCTCTGTGCTTCTCTCTCCAGACTGCCTTCAGTGTGCTCCTCTCTCTCTGCATACACTAGTATCTGTTCTCTCTGTGCTCCTCTCTCTCTGCATACACTAGTATCTGTTCTCTCTGTGCTTCTCTCTCCAGACTGCCTTCAGTGTGCTCCTCTCTCTCTGCATACACTAGTATCTGTTCTCTCTGTGCTCCTCTCTCCAGACTGCCTTCTGTGTGCTCCTTCTCTTCTCTGCATACACTAGTATCTGTTCTCTCTGTGCTCTCTCTCTCTCAGACTGCTATCTGTTCTCTCTGTGCTCTCTCTCTCTAGTACTGCTCTCTCTGTGCTCCTCTCTCTCTGCATACACTAGTATCTGTTCTCTCTGTGCTCTCTCTCTCCAGACTGCCTTCAGTGTGCTCCTCTCTCTCTGCATACACTAGTATCTGTTCTCTCTGTGCTCTCTCTCAGACTGCCTTCTGTCTCCTCTCTCTGCATACACTAGTATCTGTTCTCTCTGTGCTCCTCTCTCCAGACTGCCTTCAGTGTGCTCCTCTCTCTCTGCATACACTAGTATCTGTTCTCTCTGTGCTCCTCTCTCTCTGCATACACTAGTATCTGTTCTCTCTGTGCTCCTCTCTCTGCATACACTAGTATCTGTTCTCTCTGTGCTCTCTCTCTGCATACACTAGTATCTGTCTCTCTCTGTGCTCCTCTCTCTCTGCATACACTAGTATCTGTTCTCTCTGTGCTCCTCTCTCTCTGCATACACTAGTATCTGTTCTCTCTGTGCTCTCTCTCTCTGCATACACTAGTATCTGTTCTCTCTGTGCTCTCTCTCTCCAGACTGCCTTCAGTGTGCTCCTCTCTCTCTGCATACACTAGTATCTGTTCTCTCTGTGCTCTCTCTCTCATGACTGTCTCTCTGTGCTCTCTCTCTCTGCATACACTAGTATCTGTTCTCTCTGCTTCTCTCTCCAGACTGCCTTCAGTGTGCTCCTCTCTCTCTGCATACACTAGTATCTGTTCTCTCTGTGCTCCTCTCTCAGACTGCCTTCAGTGTGCTCCTCTCTCTCTGCATCACTAGTATCTGTCTCTCTGTGCTCCTCTCTCTGCATACACTAGTATCTGTTCTCTCTGTGCTCTCTCTCTCTCAGCACTGCATCTGTCTCTCGTGCTCCTCTCTCTCTGCATACACTAGTATCTGTTCTCTCTGTGCTCCTCTCTCTCTGCACTACTGTATCTGCTCTCTCTGTACTCTCTCTGTGCTTCTGTCTCTCTCTCTGCATACACTAGTATCTGTTCTCTCTGTGCTCCTCTCTCTCTGCATACACTAGTATCTGTTCTCTCTGTGCTCCTCTCTCTCTGCATACACTAGTATCTGTTCTCTCTGTGCTCCTCTCTCTGCATACACTAGTACTTCTGTGCTCTCTCTCTCTCTGCATACACTAGTATCTGTTCTCTCTGCTCTCTCTCTGCATACACTAGTATCTGTTCTCTCTGTGCTCCTCTCTCTCTGCATACACTAGTATCTGTTCTCTCTGTGCTCTCTCTCTCTCAGACTGCCTTCATCTGTGCTCTCTCTCTCTCTGCATACACTAGTATCTGTTCTCTCTGTGCTTCTCTCTCAGACTGCCTTCAGTGTGCTCTCTCTCTCTGCATACACTAGTATCTGTTCTCTCATGTGCTCCTCTCTCTCTGCATACACTAGTATCTGTTCTCTCTGTGCTCCTCTCTCTCTGCATACACTAGTATCTGTTCTCTCGTGCTTCTCTCTCCAGACTGCCTTCAGTGTGCTCCTCTCTCTCTGCATACACTAGTATCTGTTCTCTCTGTGCTCTCTCTCTCTGCACTACTGTATCTGTCTGTGCTCCTCTCTCTCTGCATACACTAGTAGCTTCTGTTCTCTCTCTGCTCACTCTCTGCTCTCATGCTACTCGTCTCTGTTCTCTCTGTGCTCCTCTCTCTCTGCATACACTAGTATCTGTTCTCTCTGTGCTCTCTCTCTCAGTACTGCCTTCAGTGTGCTCCTCTCTCTCTGCATACACTAGTATCTGTCTCTCTCTGTGCTCCTCTCTCTCTGCATACACTAGTATCTGTTCTCTCTGTGCTCCTCTCTCTCTGCATACACTAGTATCTGTTCTCTCTGTGCTTCTCTCTCCAGACTGTCTTCATGTGCTCCTCTCTCTCTGCATACACTAGTATCTGTTCTCTCTGTGCTTCTCTCTCTCAGTACTGCCTTCAGTGTGCTCCTCTCTCTCTGCATACACTAGTATCTGTTCTCTCTGTGCTCCTCTCTCTCTGCATACACTAGTATCTGTTCTCTCTGTGCTTCTCTCTCTGACTGCACTTCATGTGCTTCTGCTCCTCTCTCTCTGCATTCACTAGTATCTGTCTCTCATGTGCTTCTCTCTCTCTGCATACACTAGTATCTGCTCTCTCTGTGCTCCTCTCTCTCTGCATACACTAGTATCTGTTCTCTCTGTGCTCTCTCTCTCAGCACTGCTGTCTTCATGTGCTTCTCTCTCTCTGCATACACTAGTATCTGTTCTCTCTGTGCTCCTCTCTCTCTGCAGTCACTAATGTAGCTTCATGCTTCTCTCTCTCTCTGCAGTCACTAGACTGTGCTTCATGTGCTCCTCTCTCTCTGCAGTCACTAGTATCTGTTCTCTCGTGCTCCTCTCTCTCTGCAGTCACTAATGTAGCTTCATATGCTTCTCTCTCTCTGAGTCACTAATGTCAGCTTCATAGCTCTCTCTCTCTCTGAGTCACTAATGTCTGCTCTCTATGCTTCTCTCTCTCTGCAGTCACTAATGTCGCTTCATATGCTCTCTCTCTCTCTGCAGTCACTAATGTCTGCTTCATAGCTTCTCTCTCTCTGCAGTCACTAATGTAGCTTCATGTGCTCTCTCTCTCTGAGTCACTAATGTAGCTTCTCTAGCTTCTCTCTCTCTGAGTCACTAATGTAGCTTCATGTGCTTCTCTCTCTCTGAGTCACTAATGTAGCTTCATGTGCTCTCTCTCTCTCTGCAGTCACTAATGTCAGCTCTCTCTATGCTCTCTCTCTCTGAGTCACTAATGTAGCTTCATAGCTTCTCTCTCTCTGAGTCACTAATGTAGCTTCATAGCTTCTCTCCTCTCTGAGTCACTAATGTAGCTTCATATGCTCCTCTCTCTCTGAGTCACTAGTATCTGTCTCTCTGTGCTCCTCTCTCTCTGAGTCACTAATGTAGCTTCATAGCTTCTCTCTCTCTCTGAGTCACTAATGTAGCTTCATAGCTTCTCTCTCTCTGAGTCACTAATGTAGCTTCATAGCTGTCTCCTCTCTCTCTGAGTCACTAATGTAGCTTCATAGCTTCTCTCTCTCTGAGTCACTAATGTAGCTTCATAGCTTCTCTCCTCTCTGAGTCACTAATGTAGCTTCATGGCTTCTCTCCTCTCTGAGTCACTAATGTAGCTTCATAGCTTCTCTCTCTCTCTGAGTCACTAATGTAGCTTCATAGCTCTCTCCTCTCTGAGTCACTAATGTAGCTTCATAGCTTCTCTCCTCTCTGAGTCACTAATGTAGCTTCATAGCTTCTCTCTCTCTGAGTCACTAATGTAGCTTCATAGCCTCCCTCTCTGAGTCACTAATGTAGCTTCATAGCTTCCCTCTCTGAGTCACTAATGTAGCTTCATAGCTTCTCTCCCTCTCTGAGTCACTAATGTAGCTTCATAGCTTCTCTCTCTGAGTCACTAATGTAGCTTCATAGCCTCCCTCTGAGTCACTAATGTAGCTTCATAGCTTCCCTCCCTCTCTGAGTCACTAATGTAGCTTCATAGCTTCTCTCCCTCTCTGAGTCACTAATGTAGCTTCATAGCTTCCCTCTCTGAGTCACTAATGTAGCTTCATAGCTTCCCTCTCTGAGTCACTAATGTAGCTTCATAGCCTCCCTCTGAGTCACTAATGTAGCTTCATAGCCCCTCTCTGAGTCACTAATGTAGCTTCATAGCCTCCCTCCCTCTCTGAGTCACTAATGTAGCTTCATAGCTTCTCTCCCTCTCTGAGTCACTAATGTAGCTTCATAGCTTCTCTCCCTCTCTGAGTCACTAATGTAGCTTCATAGCTTCCCTCTCTGAGTCACTAATGTAGCTTCATAGCTTCTCTCCCTCTCTGATTCACTAATGTAGCTTCATAGCTTCCCTCTCTGAGTCACTAATGTAGCTTCATAGCTTCTCTCCCTCTCTGATTCACTAATGTAGCTTCATAGCTTCTCTCCCTCTCTGATTCACTAATGTAGCTTCATAGCTTCTCTCCCTCCCTGAGTCACTAATGTAGTTTCATAGCTTCTCTCCCTCCCTGAGTCACTAATGTAGCTTCATAGCCTCCCTCTGAGTCACTAATGTAGCTTCATAGCTTCTCTCCCTCCCTGAGTCACTAATGTAGCTTCATAGCTTCTCTCCCTCCCTGAGTCACTAATGTAGCTTCATAGCTTCTCTCCCTCCCTGAGTCACTAATGTAGCTTCATAGCTTCTCTCCCTCCCTGAGTCACTAATGTAGCTTCATAGCTTCTCTCCCTCCCTGAGTCACTAATGTAGCTTCATAGCTTCTCTCCCTCCCTGAGTCACTAATGTAGCTTCATAGCTTCTCTCCCTCCCTGAGTCACTAATGTAGCTTCATAGCCTCCCTCCCTCCCTGAGTCACTAATGTAGCTTCATAGCTTCTCTCCCTCCCTGAGTCACTAATGTAGCTTCATAGCTTCTCTCCCTCTCTGAGTCACTAATGTAGCTTCATAGCTTCTCTCCCTCTCTGAGTCACTAATGTAGCTTCATAGCCTCCCTCCCTCTCTGAGTCACTAATGTAGCTTCATAGCTTCTCTCCCTCTCTGAGTCACTAATGTAGCTTCATAGCTTCTCTCCCTCCCTGAGTCACTAATGTAGCTTCATAGCTTCTCTCCCTCTCTGAGTCACTAATGTAGCTTCATAGCTTCTCTCCCTCCCTGAGTCACTAATGTAGCTTCATAGCTTCTCTCCCTCTCTGAGTCACTAATGTAGCTTCATAGCTTCTCTCCCTCTCTGAGTCACTAATGTAGCTTCATAGCCTCCCTTCCTGAGTCACTAATGTAGCTTCATAGCTTCTCTCCCTCTGAATCACTAATGTAGCTTCATAGCTTCTCTCCCTCTCTGAGTCACTAATGTAGCTTCATAGCTTCTCTCCCTTCCTGAGTCACTAATGTAGCTTCATAGACTCCCTCCCTCCTGAGTCACTAATGTAGCTTCATAGCTTCTCTCCCTCTCTGAGTCACTAATGTAGCTTCATAGCTTCTCTCCTCCCTGAGTCACTAATGTAGCTTCATAGCTTCTCTCCCTCCCTGAGTCACTAATGTAGCTTCATAGCTTCTCTCCCTCCCTGAGTCACTAATGTAGCTTCATAGCTTCTCTCCCTCCCTGAGTCACTAATGTAGCTTCATAGCTTCTCTCCCTCCCTGAGTCACTAATGTAGCTTCATAGCTTCTCTCCTCTCTGAGTCACTAATGTAGCTTCATAGCTTCTCTCCCTCCCTGAGTCACTAATGTAGCTTCATAGCTTCTCTCCCTCCCTGAGTCACTAATGTAGCTTCATAGCTTCTCTCCCTCCTGAGTCACTAATGTAGCTTCATAGCTTCTCTCCCTCCCTGAGTCACTAATGTAGCTTCATAGCTTCTCTCCTCCCTGAGTCACTAATGTAGCTTCATAGCTTCTCTCCCTCCCTGAGTCACTAATGTAGCTTCATAGCTTCTCTCCCTCCCTGAGTCACTAATGTAGCTTCATAGCCTCCCTCCCTCTCTGAGTCACTAATGTAGCTTCATAGCTTCTCTCCCTTCCTGAGTCACTAATGTAGCTTCATAGCTTCTCTCCCTCTCTGAGTCACTAATGTAGCTTCATAGCCTCCCTCCCTCTGTGCTGCTGATGTGGTTTGTGGTTTGTCTTCACAGCCGCGGTGTGTCATCGGGGTGAATGGACCCAGCTGCATACAGTTCTCACCGCTGAAGGGAAGCATGATGGAGCAGTTTGAAATGTAAGCTACAGAGTGTCATTTACATCAGGAAGTTGGGTGTTTCAGTGCTAAAGTCCTCATGCAATAACCTCAGTCAAGCTGGAACATATGAAGTGTGTGTGGGGTTGCAGTGTGTTCATAGTACCTACTGGGGCCCTGCAGTCAATTAGAGCCCATGTGCTTTTACAGGGTCCTGGTTTTCTATTGTTAGAATAGCTTTTGATATAGAACTGCAGGCCCTGACTGATGGTTGCTGGTTTTTCTTTGCAGGCATCGAGGCGAGTGGGTGTACGACGAGCACGGCAATGTGAGCTTCAAGAACATAGCAACACCGAGCCTGGTCCCCTCAGAGCGCAAACTGAAGGTGCGTCAGGGAGATATTACAGGACACAGGCTGGTAGTGTTTGAAAGGGAAAAGGAAAGCAGTGAGGGAGGGTTTGGAGAGAGGGTGCAGTGTGGTGTGCTGGAGGGACTGGGAGAGAGGCAATGTGGTCTAGTGGGTGGAGCTGATAGACTGAGAGGCTGTGTGGTCTAGTGGGTGGAGCTGAGAGACTGTGTGGTCTAGTGGGTGGAGCTGAGAGACTGAGAGGCTGTCTGGTCTAGTGGGTGAGCTGAGAGGCTGTGTGGTCTAGTGGGTGGAGCTGAGAGACTGAGAGGCTGTGTGGTCTAGTGGGTGGAGCTGAGAGACTGAGAGGCTGAGTTGGTGTGTCTCTGCAGGTGGAGAGGATCAGGTGCCCGATCATGCTGGTGGTGGGGGAGGATGATCTGAACATTGCTGCTGTGGAGAGCGCTGATGAGGTGAGAGAAGTTGTCTCTAGTTGTGATGAGGTGAGAGAAATTTTCTCTAGTTATGATGAGGTGAGAAGTTTTCTCTAGTTCTGATGAGAGCACTGCAGACTGAAGTGTCTGTCCACAGTGCCAGTGATAATGCAGGGCCTGACTTAATCGTTTGAGTCTGTCAAGCCACATTATAATGCTGGCAGCTGGTTCATTTCTAACAGAACCCGTTATCACAGGAGTTTCAATCCCAGTCCCAGTTTAGCTCTTTGTGTTCCAGATGGAGGCGCGGATGAAGTCCGCGGGGAACGCTCACCTGCTGAGCAGACACTCCTACCCGGGGGCGGGACACCTGATAGAGCCACCCTACACCCCCTGTACACGGGCCTCGTCCTTCACACTGTGCACTGAAATAGGTAACACTGCCCACTAACTATGGGCACAGCCATACAGTCCATGAGAACATAAGAAACTCTATGAATGACAGGAGGCCATTCAGCCCACCAATGCCCGTCCAGATTCTGTACTATCACTGCTCTCAAGGGTCCTGCACCCAGTCCTTGTTTAGAAGTTCCCTTGTTCAGGTGTGTTACTGCACTGCTGTCAAGGGCCCTGCACACAGTCCTTGTTTCAGAAGTTCCCTTGTTCAGGTGTGTTACTGAGATGACCAGGTGTCAGGTGTTTGAGCAGTCAAGTCTCTGAGCTGTCCACACGCGTCACAGCAGGAGTAATACATGTGAGTCTGCAGGGTTACTGTTAGGGTTGTCCATGCATCTGAAAGGGAGGAACAATGAAGATGATGATGCTAACTGTGGCCTCCTGCCCGTCCTGTTGCAGTGATGGCACTGTGGGGAGACACCAGGCTTCAGCTGTCGCTCAGGAGGACTCGTGGAGAAGGATCCTGGGATTCCTGCAGCAACACCTCCGGCAGGACCAGCCTGTGCACTCTAGAGATTAGTCTGAACCCTGATGCTGCTTCCTGTCTAATCCATTGAGACAGACAGCATCCCACAGCACTGTAACATCTTTTATAAATGTGACTAATAAAGTAGAAAAGAACATTCATATCGAAATAGCATAAATCAGTACATTAAGTTTCAGCAAGTAACAGTACTCAGATAGTATCTCAGCTTCTGTGTAAATAGCAATCACACGGAAAAGAATGCATTGATCACGTGTCTATAGAAAGTAGGAATACTCAAGTCAGTCAGCAAATGATGGGACCAGGGAAGCAGAATTCATGTTTGGGTAAATCTGATATCAAAATACGAATCTCAGTGAATTCTAATAAAGTGTTACAAAATCATAATTAATGTGTTACCAATCTGTTGTTTAATTACATTAGAATTCACAGCACACAAAGTTAACACCCATTTCATTGGTTTTTATTTATTCCTGCACCTTCGACCAACCCGGCGCCCCACCGACTCAACCCGGGCGCCGAACGACCAATCCGGTGCTCCCACCGACCAACCCGAGCTCCACCGACCAACCCGGCCGAACGACCAACCCGGCGCTCCCACCCACAACCCGGCGCCCCACCGACCAACCCGGCTCCCACCGACCAACCCGGCTCCACCGACCAACCCGGCGCCCCACCGACCAACCCGGCTCCCACCGACCAAACCCGGCGTCCCACCGACCAACCCGGCTCCCACCGACCAACCCGCGCCCACCGACCAACCCGGCTCCCACCGACCAACCCGGCGCTCCCACCGACCAACCCGGGGCTCCCACCGACCAACCCGGCGCTCCCACCGACCAACCCGGCGCTCCCACCGACCAACCCGGCGCTCCACCGACCAACCCGGCGCTCACACCGACCAACCCGGCGCCCACCGACCAACCCGGCTCCCACCGACCAACCCGGCTCCCATCGACCAACCCGGCGCTCCCACCGACCAACCCGGCGCTCCCACCGACCAACCCGGCTCCCACCGACCAACCCGGCGCCCACCGACCAACCCGGCGCTACCCACCCCTGACCAACCCGGCGCTCCACCGACCAACCCGGCGCTCCCACCCGACCAACCAGGCTCCGACCGACCAACCCGGCGCTCCCACCGACCAACCCGGCGCTCCCACCAACCTGGCGCTCACCACCAACCTGGCGCCCACCGACCAACCCGCGCTCACACCGACCAACCCGGCGCTCCCACCCGACCAACCCGGCGCTCCCACCGACCAACCCGGCGCTCACCGACCAACCCGGCGCTCCCACCGACCAACCCGGGCTCCACCGACCAACCCGGCGCTCCCACCGACCAACCCGGCGCTCCAACGACCAACCCGCGCCTCACCAACCCGGCGCTCCACCCGACCAACCCGCGCTCCCACCGACCAACCCGGGCTCCACCGACCAACCCGGGCTCCCACCGACCAACCCGGCGCCCGACCGACCAACCCGGCGCCCACCGACCAACCCGGCTCCCACCGACCAACCGGCGCCCACCGACCCACGCTCCCACCGACCAACCCGACGCCCACCGACCTCCCCCACCGACCAACCCGGCGCTCCACCGACCAACCCGGCGCCCACCGACCAACCCGGCGCTCCCACCGACCAACCCGGCGCTCCCACCGACCAACCCGGCGCTCACCACCGACCAACCCGGCGCCAACCCACCCGACCAACCCGGGCGCTCCCACCGACCAACCCGGCGCCCCACCGACCAACCCGGGCTCCCACCGACCAACCGGCGCTCCCACCGACCAACCTGGCGCTGAACGACCAACCCGCGCTCCCACCGACCAACCCGGGCGCTCCCACCGACCAACCCGGCGCTCCCACCGACCAACCCGGCGCCCCACCGACCAACCCGGCGCTCCACCGACCAACCCGGCGCTCCCACCGACCAACCCGCACTCCCACCGACCAACCCGGCGCCCCACCGACCAACCCGGGCTCCACACCGACCAACCCGGCGCCCGAACGAACAACCCGGAGCATGGTTTTAGAAAAGGAGATCATGTGTAACTAACCTGCTTGATTTTTTGAGGATGCAACATCGACAATGGATAATTGCAAAGCATATGACATGGTTTATTTAGATTTCCAGAAAGCTTTTGACAAAGTCCAGCATAAAAGATTAATTCTCATACTGAACGAGGTAGGGATTCAAGGAAATGCATGAACATTGATTAGCCCTTTGCGGTCCTTTGTCGGGCTGGGTCCGACATTGCAATTATTCCCATCAGGTCCTTTGTCGGACCCTGTCCGACATCATTTTAAAACGCAAAAACGCTAAAAGTCGGGTTTTCAACGGAAAAGCCGAAAACCATTCAATGGCCGAAAGTGGGAGCGAAAGGAGCCGAGAGAAGCCGATAAAAAAAAAAAAGCGTATCTCATGAATAGTCATAGTACCCCATTGGCATCAGATGGGGCGGTCATATGGAAACAAGCTGGGTGTTACAGTATCAGCACAGAGACTATCACGGACATTTGCAGAGCTTTTTGAGATGTTATAGCAATAAAATAATGACTTGGATTGCATTATTGAGGAGTTTGGTGATAAAACGAGTCATCAGAGACGATTGATCGGTATGTACGACTATTATTATTATTATTTTTTATTTGGCAGCATATGTGAAAGCGATAGCAAACGAAAGGGTGGGGCGGGCTGGAGATCCCTAGTGAGTGCTTTGTTGATATGCAGGGCCATTTAAACCCGTTTGACTGTGGGGAAAAATACTTTTAAACAGCTGCCTAAAATTAACTGCGCGTGAAAAAATTAATTAGACCTGGCGAGCCTGACGCAGAATTAATAAATGGACCGCAAAAGGTTAGGGAGTGGTTAACATGTAGAAAACAGAAAGTACTGATTAGAGGAGAAACCTCAAAAGGTAACCAGTGGAGTACCACAGGGATCAGTATTAGGTCCTCTGCTATTCCTAATCTACATTAATGATTTAGATTCTGGTATAGTAAGCAAACTTGTTAAATTTGCAGACAACACAAAAATAGGAGGAGTGGCAAACACTGTTGCAGCAGCAAAGGTCATTCAAAATGATCTAGACAGCATTCAGAACTGGGCAGACACATGACATTTAATATAGGAAAGTGTAAAATACTGCACGCAGGCAATACAAATGTGCATTATAAATATCATATGGGAGATACTGAAATTGAAGAAGGGAACTATGAAAAAGACCTAGGAGTTTATGTTGACTCAGAAATGTCCTCATCTAGACAATGTGGGAAACCAATAAAAAGGTCAACAAGATGCTCGGATATATTGTGAGAAGTGTTGAATTTAAATCAAGGGAAGTAATGTTAAAACTTTACAATGCATTAGTAAGACCTCACCTAGAATATTGTGTTCAGTTCTGGTCACCTCGTTTCAAAAAGGATATTGCTGCTCTAGAAATAGTGCAAAGAAGAGTGACCAGAATTATCCCGGGTTTAAAAGGCATGTCGTATGCAGACAGGCTAAAAGAATTGAATCTATTCAGTCTTGAACAAAGAAGACTACGCGGTGATCTGATTCAAACATTCAAAATCCTAAAAGGTATAGACAATGTCAACCCAGGGGACTTTTTTGACCTGAAAAAAAGAAACAAGGACCAGGGGTCACAAATGGAGATTAGATAAAGGGGCATTCAGAACAGAAAATAGAGAATTGTGAGGGTCTGGAACCAACTCCCCAGTAATGTTGTTGAAGCTGACACCCTGGGATCCTTCATGAAGCTGCTTGATGAGATTCTGGGATCAATAAGCTACTAACAACCAAACGAGCAAGATGGGCTGAATGGCCTCCTCTCATTTGTAAACTTTCTTATGTTCTTCTTATGTTCTAACCCAGCACTGACACTGCTGTGGAATGGAAGGCACAGACTGGCATGTGGAATTCAGCTCTGGGGGGACAGGGACATTCATTTAGCTGACAAAGTGCAGACAGGCCAGTATGTTGTAGAGGGACAAGCCTGTAGACCACATGGTGCTACAAGAGAGCAGAAACAAACACAATAAACACAGGGCTGCTTTTAAAGGATTTAAATACACACCATCTTTTCATTTAAAAGTTGGTTTTGCTTTATTTAATACAGATACAGCTCCCGTTGAAAAGGGCAAAGCAAATGAAACAGAAAGAGAGGACCCCTCCCACAGCGCCCCCTAGTGTACCGGCTCCCACACTGCCAGGTCTCCTGCACACCTACAGTCAAGCACACTGCTCTTCAGCACAAGCACGGCCCTTCTCAGAGTCAGGTCTGCCTTGCAGATAGGGGGCGCTATGGATTTGCAATGGCTATTATAGTATAAAACGTTCTGCGATCTCATTTGCTTCTATATTGTATGTATGATGTATGCAGTATATCAGACACAGTCCTGTCAAAAGAATCAGCACCAGCCAGAGGCTACAAGGCGTTGGGAGGTGTCCTGAAGTACCAGGGACAAGCCTCTGGCTGCACAGACCAGCCTGCAGAGACTCGCCTGCACAGAGCTGCCTGCAGACCCGCTGCACAGACCTGCCTGCACAGACCCGCCTGCACAGAGCTGCCTACAGACCTGCCTGCACAGAGCCGCCTACAGACCTGCCTGCAGAGACCCGTCTGCACAGAGCCGCCTGCACAGACCTGCCTGCACAGACCCGCCTGCACAGAGCCGCCTGCAGACCCGCCTGCACAGACCCGCCTGCACAGAGCTGCCTGCACAGACCCGCCTGCACAGACCCGCCTGCACAGACCCGCCTGCACAGACCCGCCTGCACAGACCCGCCTGCACAGACCCGCCTGCACAGACCCGCCTGCACAGACCCGCCTGCACAGAGCTGCCTGCAGACCCGCCTGCACAGACCCGCCTGCACAGACCTGCCTGCAGAGACCCGCCTGCACAGACCCGCCTGCACAGACCGCCTGCACAGACCCGCCTGCACAGACCCGCCTGCACAGACCCGCCTGCACAGACCCGCCTGCACAGACCCGCCTGCACAGACCCGCCTGCACAGACCCGCCTGCACAGAGCCGCCTGCACAGACCCGCCTGCACAGAGCCTGCACAGACTCGCCTGCACAGACCGCCTGCACAGACCCGCCTGCAGAGACCCGCCTGCACAGACCCGCCTGCACAGACCCGCCTGCACAGACCCGCCTGCACAGAGCAGCCTGACAGACCCGCCTGCACAGACCAGCCTGCACAGACCCGCCTGCACAGAGCCGCCTGCACAGACCCGCCTGCACAGACCCGCCTGCACAGACAGGTCTTGCCGTGCCAGCTGCAGAGACCGAGCCATGCATTCAGACGCTGCACAGACCCACCTGCACAGACCCGCCTGCACAGACCAGCCTGCACAGACCCGCCTGCACAGACCCGCCTGCACAGAGCAGCTGTACAGACCCGTCTGCAGAGCAGCTGTACAGACAGGTCTTGCTGTGCCAGTGAGAGACAGAGCCATGCATTCCGGTTTGGTGAAGGTGAATAGTGATGGGCTCTGTACGGCTCCAGTGCAGGGGCTCCCCTAGTGGACAGGGAGGTGCAGTGCATCAACTCACGGGGTGCGCGGTGGGAAGGAATGCACCATAATGGAAAGGGGAGGTGAGGGAAAGTGGAGGGAGGCTGAACGTGGGGACAGTGATTCACAACACCTGACTGCACTTGAAACAAACTGCAGGTTACCTGGAATGCATAAAAAAAAAAAGAGACTCCTTCAGAGGACACCTCTCAACCTCTGAGAGACAGACAGGAACTCCATCCACACAGCTTTCTGATTGGCTTGGGGAGCAGTCTGAAACCAAGAGAAACAAACCTGCTCCAAAATTCAAACCACGATGAGCGACGAACAACAGCAGCTTACACCAACGCCCTTTGCTGGACCTTCTCTTCTCAACGTTTCATTATTTCACTGTTTCAATTCACAGCAGGGAGTCTGCAGTTCAGAGCTGTACTGCGGGGCTATTGTGAAGCAGACAGACAGAGACACACACACAGGCTGACGTAAGAAATTAAAGTTACTTTCAACCCCTGCCCAAAACATCCCCTATACCAACTGTGTCCTCCCCAAACATCCCCTATACCAACTGTGTCCTCCCCAAACATCCCCCTATACCAACTGTGTCCTCCCCAAACATCCCCCTATACCAACTGTGTCCTCCCCTAAACATCCCCTATACCAACTGTGTCCTCCCCTAAACATCCTCCTATACCAACTGTGTCCTCCCCAAACATCCCCTATACCAACTGTGTCCTCCCCAAACATCCCCTATACCAACTGTGTCCTCCCCAAACATCCCCTATACCAACTGTGTCCTCCCCAAACATCCCTATACCAACTGTGTCCTCCCCAAACATCCCCTATACCAACTGTGTCCTCCCCAAACATCCCCTATACCAACTGTGTCCTCCCCCAAACATCCCCTATACCAACTGTGTCCTCCCCAAACATCCCCTATACCAACTGTGTCCTCCCCAAACATCCCCTATACCAACTGTGTCCTCCCAAACATCCTCTATACCAACTGTGTCCTCCCAAACATCCCCTATACCAACTGTGTCCTCCCAAACATCCCCTATACCAACTGTGTCCTCCCAAACATCCCCTATACCAACTGTGTCCTCCCCAAACATCCCCTATACCAACTGTGTCCTCCCCAAACATCCCCTATACCAACTGTGTCCTCCCCAAACATCCCTATACCAACTGTGTCCTCCCCAAACATCCCCTATACCAACTGTGTCCTCCCCAAACATCCCCTATACCAACTGTGTCCTCCCCAAACATCCCCTATACCAACTGTGTCCTCCCCAAACATCCCCTATACCAACTGTGTCCTCCCCAAACATCCCCTATACCAACTGTGTCCTCCCCCAAACATCCCCTATACCAACTGTGTCCTCCCCAAACATCCCCTATACCAACTGTGTCCTCCCCAAACATCCCCTATACCAACTGTGTCCTCCCCAAACATCCCCTATACCAACTGTGTCCTCCCCAAACATCCCCTATACCAACTGTGTCCTCCCCAAACATCCCCTATACCAACTGTGTCCTCCCCAAACATCCCCTATACCAACTGTGTCCTCCCCCAAACATCCCCTATACCAACTGTGTCCTCCCCAAACATCCCCTATACCAACTGTGTCCTCCCCAAACATCCCCTATACCAACTGTGTCCTCCCCCAAACATCCCCTATACCAACTGTGTCCTCCCCAAACATCCCCCTATACCAACTGTGTCCTCCCCAAACATCCTCCTATACCAACTGTGTCCTCCCCAAACATCCCCTATACCAACTGTGTCCTCCCTAAACATCCCCTATACCAACTGTGTCCTCCCCAAACATCCCCTATACCAACTGTGTCCTCCCCAAACATCCCCTATACCAACTGTGTCCTCCCCAAACATCCCCTATACCAACTGTGTCCTCCCCAAACATCCCTCTATACCAACTGTGTCCTCCCCAAACATCCCCTATACTCAACTGTGTCCTCCCCTAAACATCCCCTATACCAACTGTGTCCTCCCTAAACATCCCCCTATACCAACTGTGTCCTCCCCAAACATCCCCTATACCAACTGTGTCCTCCCCAAACATCCCCTATACCAACTGTGTCCTCCCCAAACATCCTCCTATACCAACTGTGTCCTCCCCAAACATCCCCTATACCAACTGTGTCCTCCCCAAACATCCCCCTATACCAACTGTGTCCTCCCCCAAACATCCCCTATACCAACTGTGTCCTCCCCTAAACATCCTCCTATACCAACTGTGTCCTCCCCAAACATCCCCCTATACCAACTGTGTCCTCCCCAAACATCCCCTATACCAACTGTGTCCTCCCCAAACATCCCCCTATACCAACTGTGTCCTCCCCCAAACATCCCCCTATACCAACTGTGTCCTCCCCTAAACATCCCCTATACCAACTGTGTCCTCCCCAAACATCCCCCTATACCAACTGTGTCCTCCCCAAACATCCCCTATACCAACTGTGTCCTCCCCAAACATCCCCCTTGGACCCACCTCCCTCCCCTCAAAGGCTACAGGTCCTGGGCTGAGACTCGTCCCAGTTTCTTTGAAATTCAATCACCAACGCTGTTTAAAATCTTAGAAAATGTGGAACTTAGAACTCTTAGAAAACATTATAGTCCATGTAAAAAAAAAAATCTGAATTCATCTGCTGTTCAAGAAATGTGCTGAAAACTTTACAATGACGTGTGTTTCCCAGAGATTCAAGATGGAGTTTACAGGGGCCCTAACCCTGCCCCTACCCCCTTCCTCTCAGACACAGGCTCAATGACCCCCTACCCCCTTCCTCTCAGACACAGGGCTCAATGACCCCCTACCCCCTTCCTCTCAGACACAGGGCTCAATGACCCCCTACCCCCTTCCTCTCAGACACACGGCTCAATGACCCCCTACCCCCTTCCTCTCAGACTCACGGGGAGCGGGCGGGCGAGGGATGGGGGCTGGGGAATTTGAACCACGTACGGTTAGTCTGGAACATTCTTACTGAAAAACTGAAATTGTGAAAATAAATGTGTGTCCACAGCTGTAAACTGTGCTTTCCTATGAATACATTGTTCTTTGACTTTGAGCTGGAAACCCTTGGAGATCTCTCTCCCTGCAGATAACTGAGTGTGCAGAGCGAGGCGAGGGAACGCAGCCCAACACAAGGTCTGCAGAGGACTTTAATGCAACACATGCTTCCGTGTATCAAGACATTTTCCAAAGTGTTTCAGTTCAATTCCAATGATTTGATTATATTTTGAAGTGCATCGCTTCCAGAGGGCGTCCACTGGGGGGCAGCGAGCGCTCTACTGGGAAGCGGATTGGCTGAGACGTCCTGTGAGGTTTATAATCTCTAAAGGGTTCAGCTCTGCGGCATTAAAGGAAAGGAAACTTTCTGGACGTACTACTATAAAAAATAAACACATTAAAATATTGTGCAGGTGTTCAAACTGTAACCTACAACCCGGACAGATTTTGGCACAAGAGGCAGTTTAGAAAAGGGGCGTGTCCACGCAGAGAAGGGGGCGTGTCCCTGTAAACCCCTCCTCTTCCTGAGACAGAGGCGCTCCCTGCAGGTAATTAAGGGACCTACAGCCAGTAGGTTTAAGGCAAACAGTTATTATTCATAACCCAGTAAACTACAAGAATAAAAGAGGTCTCTGTTCCTGCGCCCGTTAGTGCGGTCCGGTCCGGTCAGGGCCCACTGGGCACGAAGCGTCTCATGAAGGTCTGGACCACCGGCACTGACAGCAGAACTCGACCCACGCCAGAGCCAGCCCGGTAACATGCGTATCCCAGAATCCCCAGAACCGAGCCCTTCAGAACTGTCTTCACCACAGTGCTGGAGAGGGAGGGGGGCGCGACACTGAGATACACAAAGACAGAGAGAGAGAGGAATTAGAACAGAGAGAGACAGGAGGGAGCCACACTGAGATACACAGAGACACAGAGAGAGGAGGGAGCCACGCTGAGATACACAGAGAGGAGGGAGCCACACTGAGATACACAGAGAGGAGGGAGCCACACTGAGATACACAGAGAGAGGAGGGAGCCACACTGAGATACACAGAGAGAGAGGAGCCACACTGAGATACACACAGAGAGAGGAGGGAGCCACACTGAGATACACAGAGAGCAGAGAGCAGCTGAGAGAGCACAGAGAGAGGAGGAGCCACACTGAGATACAGAGAGAGGAGGGAGCCACACTGAGATACACAGAGAGGAGGGAGCCACACTGAGATACACAGAGAGAGGAGGGAGCCACGCTGAGATACACAGAGAGAGGAGGAGCCACACTGAGATACACAGAGACACAGAGAGGGAGGAGCCACACTGAGATACACAGAGAGAGGAGGGAGCCACACTGAGATACACAGAGAGAGGAGGGAGCCACACTGAGATACACAGAGACGAGAGAGGGAGCCACACTGAGATACACAGAGACACAGAGAGAGGAGGGAGCCACACTGAGATACACAGAGAGAGGAGGGAGCCACACTGAGATACACAGAGAGAGGAGGGAGCCACACTGAGATACACAGAGAGAGGAGGGAGCCACACTGAGATACACAGAGAGAGGAGGGAGCCACACTGAGATACACAGAGAGAGAGGGAGCCACACTGAGATACACAGAGAGAGGAGGGAGCCACACTGAGATACACAGAGAGGAGGGAGCCACACTGAGATACACAGAGAGAGGAGGGAGCCACACTGAGATACACAGAGAGAGGAGGGAGCCACACTGAGATACACAGAGAGAGAGGGAGCCACACTGAGATACACAGAGACACAGAGAGAGGAGGAGCCACACTGAGATACACAGAGAGAGGAGGGAGCCACACTGAGATACACAGAGAGAGGAGGGAGCCACACTGAGATACACAGAGACACAGAGAGGAGGGAGCCACACTGAGATACACAGAGACACAGAGAGAGGAGGGAGCCACACTGAGATACACAGAGAGAGGAGGGAGCCACACTGAGATACACAGAGAGAGGAGGGAGCCACACTGAGATACACAGAGAGAGAGGGAGCCACACTGAGATACACAGAGAGAGGAGGAGCCACACTGAGATACACAGAGAGAGGAGGGAGCCACACTGAGAGACACAGAGAGAGGAGGGAGCCACGCTGAGATACACAGAGAGGAGGGAGCCACACTGAGATACACAGAGAGAGGAGGGAGCCACACTGAGATACACAGAGAGAGGAGGAGCCACAGTGAGATACACAGAGAGGAGGGAGCCACGCTGAGATACACAGAGACACAGAGAGAGGAGGGAGCCACACTGAGATACACAGAGAGAGGAGGGAGCCACACTGAGATACACAGAGAGAGGAGGGAGCCACACTGAGATACACAGAGACACAGAGAGAGGAGGGAGCCACACTGAGATACACAGAGAGAGGAGGGAGCCACACTGAGATACACAGAGAGAGGAGGGAGCCACGCTGAGATACACAGAGAGAGGAGGGAGCCACACTGAGATACACAGAGACACAGAGAGAGGAGGGAGCCACACTGAGATACACAGAGAGAGGAGGGAGCCACACTGAGATACACAGAGAGAGAGGAGCCACACTGAGATACACAGAGAGAGGAGGGAGCCACGGTGAGATACACAGAGAGAGGAGGGAGCCACGGTGAGATACACAGAGACACAGAGAGAGGAGGGAGCCACACTGAGATACACAGAGACACAGAGAGAGGAGGGAGCCACACTGAGATACACAGAGAGAGGAGGGAGCCACACTGAGATACACAGAGAGAGGAGGGAGCCACGGTGAGATACACAGAGAGAGGAGGGAGCCACGGTGAGATACACAGAGAGAGGAGGGAGCCACACTGAGATACACAGAGAGAGGAGGGAGCCACGGTGAGATACACAGAGAGAGGAGGGAGCCACGGTGAGATACACAGAGAGGAGGGAGCCACACTGAGATACACAGAGAGAGGAGGGAGCCACACTGAGATACACAGAGAGAGGAGGGAGCCACACTGAGATACACAGAGAGAGGAGGGAGCCACAGTGAGATACACAGAGACACAGAGAGAGGAGGGAGCCACACTGAGATACACAGAGAGAGGAGGGAGCCACACTGAGATACACAGAGAGAGGAGGGAGCCACACTGAGATACACAGAGACACAGAGAGAGGAGGGAGCCACACTGAGATACACAGAGACACAGAGAGAGGAGGGAGCCACACTGAGATACACAGAGAGAGGAGGGAGCCACACTGAGATACACAGAGAGAGGAGGGAGCCACACTGAGATACACAGAGAGAGGAGGGAGCCACACTGAGATACACAGAGAGAGGAGGGAGCCACACTGAGATACACAGAGAGAGGAGGGAGCCACACTGAGATACACAGAGAGAGGAGGGAGCCACGGTGAGATACACAGAGAGGAGGGAGCCACACTGAGATACACAGAGAGAGGAGGGAGCCACACTGAGATACACAGAGAGAGGAGGGAGCCACACTGAGATACACAGAGAGAGGAGGGAGCCACACTGAGATACACAGAGACACAGAGAGAGGAGGAGCCACACTGAGATACACAGAGAGAGGAGGGAGCCACACTGAGATACACAGAGAGAGGAGGGAGCCACACTGAGATACACAGAGACACAGAGAGAGGAGGAGCCACACTGAGATACACAGAGAGAGGAGGGAGCCACACTGAGATACACAGAGAGAGGAGGGAGCCACACTGAGATACACAGAGAGAGGAGGGAGCCACACTGAGATACACAGAGAGAGGAGGGAGCCACGGTGAGATACACAGAGAGAGGAGGGAGCCACACTGAGATACACAGAGAGGAGGGAGCCACACTGAGATACACAGAGAGAGGAGGGAGCCACACTGAGATACACAGAGAGGAGGGAGCCACACTGAGACACACAGAGAGAGGAGGGAGCCACAGTGAGATACACAGAGACACACAGAGAGGAGGGAGCCACACTGAGATACACAGAGAGAGGAGGGAGCCACACTGAGATACACAGAGAGAGGAGGGAGCCACACTGAGATACACAGAGACACAGAGAGAGGAGGGAGCCACACTGAGATACACAGAGAGAGGAGGGAGCCACACTGAGATACACAGAGAGGCCTGAACAAACACACCCTGAGAGAGAGACAGACACACACACACAGAGACACACACACACACACGAGAGACACACACAGTGCTCAATTTGTTCTGAAATGAATGTGTTGTTCTTATTATTGCAAACAGTGCAGTCTCACCTCATGATCTCCTGGATGTTGAGTGGTGTATCCCAGTTTCTCTCAATCCCAGGAACGTGACCCATCCCGACCACGCCCACCACCACTGCCGGGACCTCTGGGGAGAGCCAGAGACACGGGGGGTCAGTCAACACCCCCTGAACCTGACCTGACCCGACCCCCACACACACACACACACGCACACACACACGCACACACATGCAAACAGACACACACACACACAGACACATGCAAACAGACACACACACAGACACACACACACACATGCAAACAGACACACACACACACAGACACATGCAAACAGACACACACACAGACAGACACATGCAAACAGACACACCCACCTACACACACACACACATGCAAACAGACACACACACACACACATGCAAACAGACAAACACACACACACACACACACAGAGACACACACACAGAGACAAACGCACACAGACACACACACACACTCACAGAGACACACACAAAGAGACAAACACACACACACACAGACACACACACACAGACACATGCAAACAGACAGACACACACACACACACACACACACTAGCCCTTGTTTCTCCAGGAGAAACAAGGTCCAGGGGTCAGAAATGGAGATTAGATAAAGGGGCATTCAGAACAGAAAATAGGAGGCACTTTTTTACACAGAGAATTGTGAGGGTCTGGAACCAGCTCCCCAGTAATGTTGTTGAAACCGACACCCTGGGATCCTTCAAGAAGCTGTTTGATGAGATTCTGGGATCACACACAGCTACTAACAACCAAAGGAGCACAGATGGGGAATGGCACACACTCACACTTGTAAACTTTCTTATGTTCTTATGCAAACAGACACACACTGAGACACACACAGGAAGAGGCAGGTACACACACAGACACACACACACACACACTGAGACACACACAGGAAGAGGCAGGTACACACACACACACACACACACACACACTGAGACACACACACAGGAAGAGGCAGGTACACACACACACACACACACACACACACATGAGCACACACACAGGGAGAGGCACACACACACACACACACACAGGAGAGGCAGGTACACACACACACACACACACTGAGACACACACAGGGAGAGGCAGGTACACACACACACACACACTGAGACACACACACACACACACACACTGAGACACACACAGGGAGAGGCAGGTACACACACACACACACACACACACACACACACACAGGGAGAGGCAGGTACACACACACACACACACACACACACACACACACACACACACACACACACACAGGGAGAGGCAGACACACACACACACACAGGGAGAGGCAGGTACACACACACACACACACACACACACACACAGGGAGAGGCAGGTACACACACACACACACACACACACACACACACAGGAGAGGCAGGTACACACACACACACACACACACACACAGGAGAGGCAGGTACACACACACACACACACACACACACACACACACACACACACAGGGAGAGGCAGGTACACACACACACACACACACACACACACACACACACACACACACACACAGAGAGGCAGGCACACACACACACACACAGGGAGAGGCAGGTACACACACACACACACACACACACACACACACACACAGGAGAGGCAGGTACACACACACACACACACACACACACACACACACACACACAGGGAGAGGCAGGTACACACACACACACACACACACACACACACACACACAGGGAGAGGCAGGTACACACACACACACACACACACACACACACAGGGAGAGGCAGGTACACACACACACACACACACACACACACACACACACACAGGGAGAGGCAGGTACACACACACACACACACACACACACACACACACACACAGGGAGAGGCAGAGTACACACACACACACACAGGAGAGCAGGCACACACACACACACACACACACACACACACACACACACACACAGGGAGAGGCAGGTACACACACACACACACACACACACACACACACACACAGGGAGAGGCAGGCACACACACACACACACACACACACACACACACACACACACAGAGAGACAGGTACACACACACACACACACACACACACACACACAGGAGAGGCAGGTACACACACACACACACACACACACACACACACAGGGAGAGGAAGGTGTACACACACACACACAGCACAGCACACACACACACACACAGGGAGAGGAAGGTACACACACACACACAGGGAGTGACAGGTCACACACACACACACACACACACACACACACACACACACACACAGGAGAGGTCAGGTCAACACACACACACACACACACACACACACACACACACACACACACACACACACACACACACACACACACTCACTCTCTTGCAGTGCAGGGAGCTCCACTCTCTGGGCTGCCTGTTTCAGCATGTAGGTGAGGTAGATGTCTCTCTCAGCCACAATGGTGCGGTGCAGGTCAGGGAACTCCCCGATCATCTCTGACATGGTCTGCTCCAGCAAGTCCTTCTGCTTACACTTCTCAACATCCTCCTTACTGAGGGAGACACAGAGACACGGTCACAATTCCAGAGGAGACACCTGCTGTCCCCTCGCGGTCCCGACTTTGCAATGTCTTCTAGAACAGTAAACCAGCATGCAAATGAGAAGACGACGATTCCCAGGGTTTCTTTGGGTTGTGTGTGGAAATGGAGAGGTGTGTCATGATCTCACTACTGTAAAAGCAGGGATTAAGAGACAGGCAGCAACGTCAGCTCCCCACATGCCTGTCCGCACAGGGCTTCAACCTGTCACAGTGCTGGGACCGTCTGTCTGTCTGTCTGTCTGTCTCTCACCTGATGGGGTCGGAGAGGAAGCACAGCCCCCAGGCCAGCTTCATTTTCTGCCACAGGGACAGCGCTGCAATGGCTCTCTTGAAGGTGACGGGAATGGGCCGGTCCCCCAGGTGGAACTTACAGAAGGGCACCTTGCCAGCCTGCCAGGCAGAGAGGAACAGCATTCACAGTGAGCTAATTACAACGACCTCCCTCCTCCCTCCCTCTCCCCTTCCCCACACCCCTTTCCCCACTCCCTCCTCCTCCTCCCCTCACCCTTTCCCTCCTCCCTCCCTCCCCACTCTTCCCTCCTCCCTCCCTCCCCCACTCTTCCCTCCTCCCTCCCTCCCCCACTCTTTCCTCCTCCCTCCTCCCTCTCCTCCTCCTCCCTCCCCCACTCTTTCCTCCTCCTCCCTCCCCCACCCTTCCCTCCTCCCTCCCTCCTCCCTCTCTCCTCCTCCTCCTCCTCCCTCCCCACCCTTTCCCTCCTCCCTCCCTCCCTCCCTCCTCCCTCCCTCCTCCCTCCTCTCCTCCTCCTCCCTCCTCCCCACCTTTCCCTCCTCCTCCTCCCTCCCTCTCTTTCCTCCTCCTCCCTCCTCCCTCCTCCCTCCTCCCTCCTCTCCCTCCCTCCTCCTCCTCCCCTCCTCTCCTCCTCCCTCCTCCCTCCCTCCCTCTCCCTCCTCCTCCTCCTCCTCCCTCCTCCCTCCCTCTCCCCCACCCTTTCCCTCCTCCCTCCCTCCCTCCTCTCCCCACCCTTTCCTCCTCCCTCCCTCCCTCCTCTCCTCTCCTCCTCCCTCCCTCCTCTCCCCACCTTTCCCTCCTCCCTCCTCTCCTCTCCCCTCCCTCTCCCTCCTCCTCCTCCCTCCCTCTCCTCTCCCCCACCCTTTCCCTCCTCCCTCCAGCCCCTCACCTCTCTGAAGGCCTCCCTGAACTCCCCTGGCCATGCCCAGCTGCTCTGTGATGTGAGCCGACACCTTGAGAAGCAGGATCTGCATCAGCCCTGACATCACTCCATTCTGAGAGAGAGAAAGAGAGACAGAGAGGAGGGATGAGAGACAGAGAGGGGAGATGAGAGACAGAGAGGGGAGATGGGAGATGAGAGACAGAGAGGGGAGATGAGAGACGGAGAGGGGAGATGAGAGACGAGATGGGAGACAGAGAGGGGAAGGGGAGACAGAGAGGGGAAGGGGAGACAGAGAGGGAGAGGGAGATGATGAGAGAGAGAGGGGGGAAGGGGAGACAGAGAGGGGGAGAGGGGAGATGAGAGAGAGCGGGAGAGGGGAGATGAGAGAAAGAGACAGTCAGAGAGGGAAGATGACACAGTGATGTGATATTAAACACAGTGATGTGATATTAAACACAGTGATGTGATATTCCACACAGTGATGTGATAGTGATGTGATATTACACAGTGATGTGATATTCCACACAGTGATGTGATAGTGATGTGATATTACACAGTGATGTGATATTCCACACAGTGATGTGATAGTGATGTGATATTACACAGTGATGTGATATTCCACACAGTAATGTGATATTTCACACAGTGATGTGATATTTCACACAGTGATGTGATAGTGATGTGATATTACACAGTGATGTGATATTCCACACAGTAATGTGATATTTCACACAGTGATGTGATATTCCACACAGTGATGTGATAGTGATGTGATATTACACAGTGATGTGATATTTCACACAGTGATGTGATAGTGATGTGATATTACACAGTGATGTGATATTTCACACAGTGATGTGATAGTGATGTGATATTACACAGTGATGTGATATTTCACACAGTGATGTGATATTTCACACAGTGATGTGATAGTGATGTGATATTACACAGTGATGTGATATTACACAGTGATGTGATATTCCACACAGTGATGTGATATTTCACACAGTGATGTGATATTTCACACAGTGATGTGATATTTCACACAGTGATGTGATATTTCACACAGTGATGTGATAGTGATGTGATATTACACAGTGATGTGATATTACACAGTGATGTGATATTTCACACAGTGATGTGATAGTGATGTGATATTACACAGTGATGTGATATTACACAGTGATGTGATATTTCACACAGTGATGTGATAGTGATGTGATATTACACAGTGATGTGATATTTCACACAGTGATGTGATATTTCACACAGTGATGTGATATTTCACACAGTGATGTGATATTTCACACAGTGATGTGATATTTCACACAGTGATGTGATAGTGATGTGATATTACACAGTGATGTGATATTCCACACAGTGATGTGATATTTCACACAGTGATGTGATATTTCACACAGTGATGTGATAGTGATGTGATATTACACAGTGATGTGATATTTCACACAGTGATGTGATATTTCACACAGTGATGTGATAGTGATGTGATATTACACAGTGATGTGATATTACACACAGTGATGTGATATTTCACACAGTGATGTGATAGTGATGTGATATTACACAGTGATGTGATATTTCACACACTGCTGTTTCAGCCTCGTACCTGCTTGATGGCTTGCTGCACCTTCTCCAGGTTGATTTCTTTGGCCTCCTTCAGCAGCGTTTTCTCATCCATTTTCAGCATAGAGACTCTGTACTGACACAGCTCAACCAGAACCACGTCCGGCTGCACCGCCTGGATCGTCTGTAACAGGAACACACTGAGCAAAAACTACATATCCCAGCATTCCCTGCACCACCTGCAAGAGGAACCCACTGAGCAAAAACTACATATCCCAGCATTCCCTGCACCACCTGCAACATGAACACACTGAGCAAAAACTACATATCCCAGCATTCCCTGCACTGCCTGCAACATGAACACACTGAGCAAAAACTACATATCCCAGCATTCCCTGCACTGCCTGCAACATGAACACACTGAGCAAAAACTACATATCCCAGCATTCCCTGCACCGCCTGCAACATGAACACACTGAGCAAAAACTACATATCCCAGCATTCCCTGCACCACCTGCAACATGAACACACTGAGCAAAAACTACATATCCCAGCATTCCCTGCACCGCCTGCATCATGAACACACTGAGCAAAAACTACATATCCCAGCATTCCCTGCACCGCCTGCATCATGAACACACTGAGCAAAAACTACATATCCCAGCATTCCCTGCACTGCCTGCAAGAGGAACCCACTGAGCAAAAACTACATATCCCAGCATTCCCTGCAACAGGAACCCACTGAGCAAAAACTACACATCCCAGCATTCCACTGCCTGCAAGAGGAACCCACTGAGCAAAAAGTACATATCCCAGCATTGCCTGCCTCACTATGCCAGCGTGACAATCCCACGTGAACAGCATGTTTAACACACCTCAAGATCAAATCACGAAGGGTGTTGTGACCAACTAAGAGGGTTTGGTGCATTTAAAAAAACTGATGACACTGACTGGGAGGGTAGAGCTTCCAAAATAACAACCTCATTGTCTTGATGGGCCTGGGCGTGTGGAAAAGTGTTTGTGTGTGAGCGTGGAAGAGTATCTGTGCGTGTGTGTGTAAGCTTGTGTAAGTGTGCGTAAGGGCGCATGTGTGTGTACGAGCATGTGTGCGCATGCAGAAGTGTGAAGTTTGCGCGTGTAAGAGTATGTGTGTGTGCGTGTGCGTGCATTACTGAGTGTGAGCGAGCGTGTGGGTGTAAGAGTGTGTGCGTGTGTAAAGGTGTGTGCGTGTGTCAGAGTGTGTGCGTGTGTAAAGGTGTGTGCGTGTGTCAGAGTGTGTGCGTGTGTAAAGGTGTGTGCGTGTGTCAGAGTGTGTGCGTGTGTAAAGGTGTGTGCGTGTGTCAGGGTGTGTGCGTGTGCGTGTGTCAGAGTGTGTGCGTGTGTAAAGGTGTGCGTGTGTAAGAGTGTGTGCGTGTGTAAAGGTGTGTGCGTGTGTAAGAGTGTGCGCGTGTGTAAAGGTGTGTGCGTGTGTCAGAGTGTGTGCGTGTGACAGAGTGTGCGCGTGTGTAAAGGTGTGTGCGTGTGTAAGGGTGTGCGCGTGTGTAAGAGTGTGCGCGTGTGTAAGAGTGTGCGCTGTGTAAGAGTGTGCGCGTGTGTAAGGGTGTGCTTCGCGTCTCACCCGGACCACGTCTTGTTTGCTGCTGTCGCTGAAGTGTGCCGTCCCGACCAGGTACACACGCTGCCGTCCTCCCCCTGCAGCCGCGACACCGTCTCGGGGAGATCCGGACACTGCTGCCGGCGCTGCATCTTCACCTCCCACAGCAGCTGCATCGCATCCACATCAGCTAGAGAGAGAGAGAGAGAGGGGAGAGCAGAGAGAGAGCGGGAGAGAGGCCTTCCTTAGAGACACAATGTCCTGAGTAAGAGTCAAATTGGATTCCTACCAAATCACCGCACAACAGATCATATTTACACCCTACACACCCTAATAAACAAACACGTACACCAAAAATAAAGGCAAAATTTTCGCCTGCTTCATTGACTTTAAAAAGCATTTGATTCTATTTGGCATGAAGGTTTATATTACAGAATTCTTCAAAGTGGTGTAGGGGTAAAATCTATGATATAATAAAATCAATGTACACAGAAAACAAATGTGCAGTCAAAATTGGCAACAAAAGAACTGATTTCTTCACTCAGGGCGGGGGTGAGGCAGGGCTGCAGTCTGAGTCCAACACTGTTCAATATTTACATCAATGAGTTAGCAACGATGTTGGAACGGTCTGCAGCCCCTGGCCTCACATTACATGACACTGAAGTCAAGTTCCTGCTCTACGCAGATGACCTGGTCCTGCTGTCACCCACAGAGCAGGGGCTGCAGCAGAGCCTGGCACTGCTAGAGCAGTACTGTCAGACCTGGGCCCTGGCAGTAAACTTTAAAAAGACCAAAATAATGATTTTTCAAAAAAGGCCAGAACTCAGGGAAACAGATACCACTTCACCCTAAACAACACTACACTAGAACACACCTCAGACTACACTTACCTGGGCCTGACTATCAGTGCGTCAGGGAGCTTTAACCTAGCAGTGAATGCACTAAAGGAAAAAGCCAGAAGAGCTTTCTATGCCATCAAAAGAAGATTCTATAAAATAAATATTCCTATCAAAATATGGCTAAAATTAATTGACAGTGTCATCCAGCCCATTGCGCTGTATGGTAGTGAGATATGGGGTCCACTCAGTCAACAGGACTACACTAAATGGGACAAACACCCAATCGAAACCCTGCATGCTGAACTCTACAAAAACATCCTACAGGTGCAAAGAAAAACACCAAATCATGCATGCAGGGCAGAATTAGGCCGTTACCCAACACTCATAAATATAAAGAAAAGAGCACTAAAGTTTTGGATGCACCTAAAGAAAAGTGAATCAGACTCCCTCCAGTATGAGGCCATGCAAACCCAAGAGCTCAGCCCTGAAAAGAGTCCTCTAAACCAGCTGGCCCTGAAGCTCACTGCACTGAACCCAACTAATAATACTAAAACAAACCAGCTTCAGGTCAGCACTGCTTACCAGCCCCCAATCAGAGTCAACCAAATTATAAAACTAACCAAAACTGCTATCTGAAACATTGGGACACAGAAACAAAATCTCAAAATAAACTGGATTGTTATCGGGCCCTAAAAGAGATTACACTCTGGCAGAGTATCTCTCTACTGTCAGAGATACAAAGCAGAGACAGATCCTGACCAAGTACAGGCTCAGTGACCACAGCCTGGCCATAGAGAAAGGCCGTCACCGGCAGACCTGGCTTCCTAAAGAAGAAAGGCTCTGTGGTCACTGTGAGACAGGAGAGGTCGAGACAGAGATGCACTTCCTTCTTCAATGTAAGAAATACTCTGAAAATAGACAAACTTATTTTAAAAATTTGCAAATTCCCTCCCAAATTTCCCAAACATGACCAACCCTGAAAAGTCCCAATCCTCCTGGGAGAGGAGGGAAGCACAGCCCAACTAGCAGCCCAGTATGTGTCTGCATGTCACAGACTGAGGGACACACAATGAGAGCTCTGCACAGAGACACACACACTTATGTATATACAGTATGTATGTTGTTGTGTGTGTAGGCATGTATGTATTATGTAAATACTTATTGTCCTGATACATGTTTATTGTTAGTAGTGATTTTTTTTTTTTTTTTACTGTACTTTATAAATCAGTTTGTTTATATATATGTATTCATGATGCATTGTATATATACATGTATGTATTGTATAATTGCTTTGGCAACACCTGCTATTGTAAGTCATGCCAATAAAGCACCATTGAATTGAATTGAATTGAATTGAGAGAGAGAGAGAGAGAGAGAGAGAGAGAGAGAGAGAGAGAGAGAGAGAGAGAGAGAGAGAGAGAGAGAGGAGAGAGAGAGAGGAGAGAGGAGAGAGAGAGAGAGGGAGAGAGAGAGAGGGAGAGAGAGAGGAGAGAGGGAGAGGAGAGAGAGAGAGGAGGAGGAGGAGAGAGAGAGGAGAGAGAGGAGAGAGAGAGGAGAGAGGAGAGGAGAGAGAGAGGGAGGGAGAGGAGAGAGAGAGGGAGAGAGGGAGAGAGAGAGGGAGAGGGAGAGAGAGAGAGAGGGAGAGAGAGAGGGGAGGGAGGGAGAGGGGAGAGAGGGGAGGAGGGGAGAGAGGAGAGAGAGGAGAGAGGGAGAGAGGGTCAGGGTTCACTTTGTGACTGTCTGTTTGTATGTTATTTTTCTTTGTTTATTCCTGTCATGCCAATAAAGCTTATTGACTTGAATTGAATTGAGAGGGGGAGAGGGGTCACACTGATGAACTCACAGACAGAGACACCTCGACCTCCACTCATACCGTCAGTCACACACACACTCACTCATTCATTCACACACTACATAACCCTCGCTCACAGCAACACACACATACACACACAGAACCTCGCTCACACTCAGTAACACACACACACACACACACACACACACACACACACCAGAACCTCGCTCACACTCAGTAACACACACACACACACACACACACACACACCAGAACCTCGCCACACTCAGTAACACACACACACACACACACACACACCAGAACCTCGCTCACACTCAGTAACACACACACACACACACACACACACACACACACACCAGAACCTCGCTCACACTCAGTAACACACACACACACACACACACACACACACACAGACACACTCAGCACACACACACACACACACACACACACACACACTCACACTCAGTAACACACACACACACACACACACACACACACACACACACTCACACTCAGTACACACACACACACACACACACACACACACACACACAGAACCTCACACACACACAGTACACACACACACACACACACACACACACACACACACACACACACACACACACACACTCAGCTCACACTCAGTAACACACACACACACACACACACACACACACACACACCAGAACCTCGCTCACACTCAGTAACACACACACACACACACACACACACACACACACCAGAACCTCGCTCACACTCAGTAACACACACACCAGAGCCTCGCTCACTCAGTAACACACACACACACACACACACACACACACCAGAGCCTCACTCACACTCAGTAACACACACACACACACACACACACACTCAGTGTTACTCACAGAGGTTCGGGGGGAGGGCAGGGAGGCTGTGAATCTCCTCCTGTGACGATGCCGGGGAGGTTGGACAACAAGACAGGTCCTGGAGATAGAGAGAGATCGAGACAGGGAGGACAGGAGACAGTGAGACAGACAGGTTCTGCTACACAAGACTCACACACACACAAAGAAACAGCACCTTGCTGACAAATGAGATGGTGTTCCAGGAGGTTACTTTGCGTGCAGAACCCTCCTTCATGACATTGTGCACCTACAGACCCTGCTCAAGACCATTCACAAGTTCCGACTATTTAAACCTGCATCTGGCTTATTTCACAATATACTGGATGCACTGAAAATAACAGAGCTAGAAAAGTGTGATTTTGGCAGGAGAATGAGCCCACTTTGCCCCCCTGATCAGCACTGCACTCACACTCGCCTCTCCACTCCGCTCCTCTTCCATGGCGGGGTCCGTCTCCTGAGCGGCCCCCCTGATCAGCACTGCACTCACACTCGCCTCTCCACTCCGCTCCTCTTCCATGGCGGGGTCCGTCTCCTGAGCGGCCCCCTGATCAGCACTGCACTCACACGCCTCTCCACTCCGCCCTCTTCCATGGCGGGGTCCGTCTCCTGAGCGCCCCTGATCAGCACTGCACTCACACTCTCTCCACTCCGCTCCTCTTCCATGGCGGGTCCGCCTCCTGAGCTGCCCCTGATCAGCACTGCACTCACACTCGCCTTCCACTCCGCTCCTCTTCCATGGCGGGGTCCGTCTCCTGAGCGGCCCCCCTGATCAGCACTGCACTCACACTCACCTCTCCACTCCGCTCCTCTTCCATGGCGGGGCCCGTCTCCTGAGCGCCCCTGATCAGCACTGCACTCACACTCTCTCCACTCCGCCTCTTCCATGGCGGGTCCGTCTCCACAAGCGACTCTGAAACACAGAGAGACTCAGCACAGCTGCACACGCCTGGGAGAGAGCTCGGACTGTGGCAGGGGTGCTAATAAGAGCCCTTCCACCCATTCCAGGCTTTACTATGAGCCTCATGTGTGTACAGATAACAGGCTCAGGTGTGGCTTATTAAACTCACAGTAAACGAGGAAACCATCAAACTGCTATGCAATGGGAGTCCTATTTCCATCCCTGTGAATCACAGTGGCTGCACATTCCCATCTCTACCCACAATGCAGTTTGAATGCTAACCCGAACCCTTAAGAATCATCTGATGCCCTGAAGACACTTTCGAGTGGATATTCCTTTGTGCTGCGCAGAGCAATAGAAGCCATCTCATGATATGGTGTGATATGATACCTGTCACGATATGGTGTGATTGGATACCTGTCACGATATGGTGTGATTGGATACCTGTCACGATATGGTGTGATTGGATACCTGTCACGATATGGTGTGATTGGATACCTGTCACGATATGGTGTGATTGGATACCTGTCACGATATGGTGTGATTGGATACGTGTCACGATATGGTGTGATAGGATACTATCACGACATGCAGGCTCCCCTAAATTAAATACAGGGGGTGACCAACTGACACCCCATTCATACAATCAATTGCTTACTTGTTATCATGCATTATTAATAATAGAGAGCTGTTCGGCTATTTGAGACAGCCCTAATATATTACCCCTATTTATTTACATTGTACAATCCTCTGAAAGAAGGATACACAGTATCGTATCATTATAACCAGACTGATACATCATCGACACAGCAGAGCTGTGTCACAGGAACGCCGGATCCAGGCAGCGATTAGCGAGCAGGCAGGCAGGCAGAGCCGCGCAATGCAGCACAGGGCAACTCGGCAGAATAACGTTAACGGTGAAACATCTTCCTCGCAGCGTGGCACGGACACATCTGTATTATAGGCACACGGTTGTTTTGCTGGTGGTCGGTGTTTACTTCCTGTCGTTTCCTTAGAAGTGTTTTTGTTCCACCAATGGAAATGAATCACAGTCTAACACTTTAAAACTAGCAAACAATACACTTTGTGATCCGCAGCTAGCAGGATATGTAGTGTGAAAGTTACATCCTTCTCTCCTGTATGTTCACATATAAAACAAACACAGAGCTCCACTCGAAATCCTGACTTTGTTTAACACTGCGTAGCGCGGTACAGCATTCCTCCGCCGTACAGTACAGGAAATGAATGGTGCTTCACACGACAGCACAGCAGATCATCATTGTGTAATCATCGATGATCTGATGAAACTGCACAGATCGTAGTGTGCGGTTAGCTAAGTGATCACGAGTGTGACGCTGGGGGTAAATCGTTTAATTCATGTTATTATAAAACATGGGTCTATTTCACACAGACACATGGCACCAGATCGCACTGCAGGATACCGAAAACGCAAACTAGAAAGCTAGTCTTTTTAATGCAAACCAGCCCGTCTCCTCCTGTCACTCACATATGGTAAAGCGGCACTCTCTGAACAAACAGTTCACAGACTTCAGACATCCGACCCATCCGCAGCGAACTGCTCAAAACAATCGCTAGTTTCAGAACCACGTGTGTCAAACGCTTCAAGATAATTCAGAACTATTACTGTAAATGATTCCACAACAAGCACCAGAAACCAGCCTACCTGCGGCACTTTCACGACACAGCCCGTCTGTTTCTTCAAAAGTGGGCTCGAATCGCACTGCCTTCTGGGTAGTGTAGTTTCATGAGACAGCCCCAAAGGGAGAACTGTAGTTCAGCTGCTGGCCAGCAGGTGGGTATTGTAGTTCTTCGATCACCCGGCTGCTGTCTAGTGTAGTTTTGCTTTTTTCATTTGCAGGATGGTCTGTTTATTCCAGATTTCATTTGTTGAGTCACAAAGAGATATTTTAGCTGGTTGGGGGTTGATGGGGTGCTGGAGGGCAGGCAGGTTTGTTTGTGAGTGAGGGGGTTGATGGGGTGCTGGAGGGCAGGCAGGTTTGTTTGTGAGTGACGGGGTTGATGGGGTGCTGGAGGGCAGGCAGGCAGGTTTGTTTGTGAGCGAGGGGGTTGATGGGGTGCTGGAGGGCAGGCAGGCAGGTTTGTTTGTGAGTGAGGGGTTGATGGGGTGCTGGAGGGCAGGCAGGCAGGTTTGTTTGTGAGTGAGGGGTTGATGGGGTGCTGGAGGGCAGGCAGGCAGGTTTGTTTGTGAGTGAGGGGTTGATGGGGTGCTGGAGGGCAGGCAGGCAGGTTTGTTTGTGAGTGAGGGGTTGATGGGGTGCTGGAGGGCAGGCAGGCAGGTTTGTTTGTGAGTGAGGGGTTGATGGGGTGCTGGAGGGCAGGCAGGCAGGTTTGTTTGTGAGTGAGGGGTTGATGGGGTGCTGGAGGGCAGGCAGGCAGGTTTGTTTGTGAGTGAGGGGTTGATGGGGTGCTGGAGGGCAGGCAGGCAGGTTTGTTTGTGAGTGAGGGGTTGATGGGGTGCTGGAGGGCAGGCAGGCAGGTTTGTTTGTGAGTGAGGGGTTGATGGGGTGCTGGAGGGCAGGGCAGGTTTGTTTGTGAGTGAGGGGGTTGATGGGGTGCTGGAGGGCAGGCAGGTTTGTTTGTGAGTGAGGGGGTTGATGGGGTGCTGGAGGGCAGGCAGGTTTGTTTGTGAGTGAGGGGGTTGATGGGGTGCTGGAGGGCAGGCAGGCAGGTTTGTTTGTGAGTGAGGGGGTTGATGGGGTGCTGGAGGGCAGGCAGGTTTGTTTGTGAGTGAGGGGGTTGATGGGGTGCTGGAGGGCAGGCAGGTTTGTTTGTGAGTGAGGGGGTTGATGGGGTGCTGGAGGGCAGGCAGGCAGGTTTGTTTGTGAGTGAGGGGGTTGATGGGGTGCTGGAGGGCAGGCAGGCAGGTTTGTTTGTGAGTGAGGGGGTTGATGGGGTGCTGGAGGGCAGGCAGGCAGGTTTGTTTGTGAGTGAGGGGTTGATGGGGTGCTGGAGGGCAGGCAGGCAGGTTTGTTTGTGAGTGAGGGGTTGATGGGGTGCTGGAGGGCAGGCAGGTTTGTTTGTGAGTGAGGGGTTGATGGGGTGCTGGAGGGCAGGCAGGCAGGTTTGTTTGTGAGTGAGGGGTTGATGGGGTGCTGGAGGGCAGGCAGGCAGGTTTGTTTGTGAGTGAGGGGTTGATGGGGTGCTGGAGGCAGGCAGGCAGGTTTGTTTGTGAGTGAGGGGTTGATGGGGTGCTGGAGGGCAGGCAGGCAGGTTTGTTTGTGAGTGAGGGGTTGATGGGGTGCTGGAGGGCAGGCAGGTTTGTTTGTGAGTGAGGGGTTGATGGGGTGCTGGAGGGCAGGCAGGCAGGTTTGTTTGTGAGTGAGGGGTTGATGGGGTGCTGGAGGGCAGGCAGGCAGGTTTGTTTGTGAGTGAGGGGTTGATGGGGTGCTGGAGGGCAGGCAGGCAGGTTTGTTTGTGAGTGAGGGGTTGATGGGGTGCTGGAGGGCAGGCAGGCAGGTTTGTTTGTGAGTGAGGGGTTGATGGGGTGCTGGAGGGCAGGCAGGCAGGTTTGTTTGTGAGTGAGGGGTTGATGGGGTGCTGGAGGGCAGGCAGGCAGGTTTGTTTGTGAGTGAGGGGTTGATGGGGTGCTGGAGGGCAGGCAGGCAGGTTTGTTTGTGAGTGAGGGGTTGATGGGGTGCTGGAGGGCAGGCAGGCAGGTTTGTTTGTGAGTGAGGGGTTGATGGGGTGCTGGAGGGCAGGCAGGCAGGTTTGTTTGTGAGTGAGGGGTTGATGGGGTGCTGGAGGGCAGGCAGGCAGGTTTGTTTGTGAGTGAGGGGTTGATGGGGTGCTGGAGGGCAGGCAGGCAGGTTTGTTTGTGAGTGAGGGGTTGATGGGGTGCTGGAGGGCAGGCAGGCAGGTTTGTTTGTGAGTGAGGGGTTGATGGGGTGCTGGAGGGCAGGCAGGCAGGTTTGTTTGTGAGTGAGGGGTTGATGGGGTGCTGGAGGGCAGGCAGGCAGGTTTGTTTGTGAGTGAGGGGTTGATGGGGTGCTGGAGGGCAGGCAGGCAGGTTTGTTTGTGAGTGAGGGGTTGATGGGGTGCTGGAGGGCAGGCAGGCAGGTTTGTTTGTGAGTGAGGGGTTGATGGGGTGCTGGAGGGCAGGCAGGTTTGTTTGTGAGTGAGGGGTTGATGGGGTGCTGGAGGGCAGGCAGGCAGGTTTGTTTGTGAGTGAGGGGTTGATGGGGTGCTGGAGGGCAGGCAGGCAGGTTTGTTTGTGAGTGAGGGGTTGATGGGGTGCTGGAGGGCAGGCAGGCAGGTTTGTTTGTGAGTGAGGGGTTGATGGGGTGCTGGAGGGCAGGCAGGTTTGTTTGTGAGTGAGGGGTTGATGGGGTGCTGGAGGGCAGGCAGGCAGGTTTGTTTGTGAGTGAGGGGTTGATGGGGTGCTGGAGGGCAGGCAGGCAGGTTTGTTTGTGAGTGAGGGGTTGATGGGGTGCTGGAGGGCAGGCAGGCAGGTTTGTTTGTGAGTGAGGGGTTGATGGGGTGCTGGAGGGCAGGCAGGCAGGTTTGTTTGTGAGTGAGGGGTTGATGGGGTGCTGGAGGGCAGGCAGGCAGGTTTGTTTGTGAGTGAGGGGTTGATGGGGTGCTGGAGGGCAGGCAGGCAGGTTTGTTTGTGAGTGAGGGGTTGATGGGGTGCTGGAGGGCAGGCAGGCAGGTTTGTTTGTGAGTGAGGGGTTGATGGGGTGCTGGAGGGCAGGCAGGCAGGTTTGTTTGTGAGTGAGGGGTTGATGGGGTGCTGGAGGGCAGGCAGGCAGGTTTGTTTGTGAGTGAGGGGTTGATGGGGTGCTGGAGGGCAGGCAGGTTTGTTTGTGAGTGAGGGGTTGATGGGGTGCTGGAGGGCAGGCAGGCAGGTTTGTTTGTGAGTGAGGGGTTGATGGGGTGCTGGAGGGCAGGCAGGCAGGTTTGTTTGTGAGTGAGGGGTTGATGGGGTGCTGGAGGGCAGGCAGGCAGGTTTGTTTGTGAGTGAGGGGTTGATGGGGTGCTGGAGGGCAGGCAGGCAGGTTTGTTTGTGAGTGAGGGGTTGATGGGGTGCTGGAGGGCAGGCAGGCAGGTTTGTTTGTGAGTGAGGGGTTGATGGGGTGCTGGAGGGCAGGCAGGCAGGTTTGTTTGTGAGTGAGGGGTTGATGGGGTGCTGGAGGGCAGGCAGGCAGGTTTGTTTGTGAGTGAGGGGTTGATGGGGTGCTGGAGGGCAGGCAGGCAGGTTTGTTTGTGAGTGAGGGGTTGATGGGGTGCTGGAGGGCAGGCAGGCAGGTTTGTTTGTGAGTGAGGGGTTGATGGGGTGCTGGAGGGCAGCGGCAGGTTTGTTTGTGAGTGAGGGGTTGATGGGGTGCTGGAGGGCAGGCAGGCAGGTTTGTTTGTGAGTGAGGGGTTGATGGGGTGCTGGAGGGCAGGCAGGCAGGTTTGTTTGTGAGTGAGGGGTTGATGGGGTGCTGGAGGGCAGGCAGGGTTTGTTTGTGAGTGAGGGGTTGATGGGGTGCTGGAGGGCAGGCAGGCAGGTTTGTTTGTGAGTGAGGGGTTGATGGGGTGCTGGAGGGCAGGCAGGCAGGTTTGTTTGTGAGTGAGGGGTTGATGGGGTGCTGGAGGGCAGGCAGGCAGGTTTGTTTGTGAGTGAGGGGTTGATGGGGTGCTGGAGGGCAGGCAGGCAGGTTTGTTTGTGAGTGAGGGGTTGATGGGGTGCTGGAGGGCAGGCAGGCAGGTTTGTTTGTGAGTGAGGGGTTGATGGGGTGCTGGAGGGCAGGCAGGCAGGTTTGTTTGTGAGTGAGGGGTTGATGGGGTGCTGGAGGCAGGCAGGCAGGTTTGTTTGTGAGTGAGGGGTTGATGGGGTGCTGGAGGGCAGGCAGGCAGGTTTGTTTGTGAGTGAGGGGTTGATGGGGTGCTGGAGGGCAGGCAGGCAGGTTTGTTTGTGAGTGAGGGGTTGATGGGGTGCTGGAGGGCAGGCAGGCAGGTTTGTTTGTGAGTGAGGGGTTGATGGGGTGCTGGAGGGCAGGCAGGCAGGTTTGTTTGTGAGTGAGGGGTTGATGGGGTGCTGGAGGGCAGGCAGGTTTGTTTGTGAGTGAGGGGTTGATGGGGTGCTGGAGGGCAGGCAGGCAGGTTTGTTTGTGAGTGAGGGGTTGATGGGGTGCTGGAGGGCAGGCAGGCAGGTTTGTTTGTGAGTGAGGGGTTGATGGGGTGCTGGAGGGCAGGCAGGCAGGTTTGTTTGTGAGTGAGGGGTTGATGGGGTGCTGGAGGGCAGGCAGGCAGGTTTGTTTGTGAGTGAGGGGTTGATGGGGTGCTGGAGGGCAGGCAGGCAGGTTTGTTTGTGAGTGAGGGGTTGATGGGGTGCTGGAGGGCAGGCAGGCAGGTTTGTTTGTGAGTGAGGGGTTGATGGGGTGCTGGAGGGCAGGCAGGCAGGTTTGTTTGTGAGTGAGGGGTTGATGGGGTGCTGGAGGGCAGGCAGGTTTGTTTGTGAGTGAGGGGTTGATGGGGTGCTGGAGGGCAGGCAGGTTTGTTTGTGAGTGAGGGGTTGATGGGGTGCTGGAGGGCAGGCAGGCAGGTTTGTTTGTGAGTGAGGGGTTGATGGGGTGCTGGAGGGCAGGCAGGCAGGTTTGTTTGTGAGTGAGGGGTTGATGGGGTGCTGGAGGGCAGGCAGGTTTGTTTGTGAGTGAGGGGTTGATGGGGTGCTGGAGGCAGGCAGGCAGGTTTGTTTGTGAGTGAGGGGTTGATGGGGTGCTGGAGGGCAGGCAGGTTTGTTTGTGAGTGAGGGGTTGATGGGGTGCTGGAGGGCAGGCAGGCAGGTTTGTTTGTGAGTGAGGGGTTGATGGGGTGCTGGAGGGCAGGCAGGCAGGTTTGTTTGTGAGTGAGGGGTTGATGGGGTGCTGGAGGGCAGGCAGGCAGGTTTGTTTGTGAGTGAGGGGTTGATGGGGTGCTGGAGGCAGGCAGGCAGGTTTGTTTGTGAGTGAGGGGTTGATGGGGTGCTGGAGGGCAGGCAGGTTTGTTTGTGAGTGAGGGGTTGATGGGGTGCTGGAGGGCAGGCAGGCAGGTTTGTTTGTGAGTGAGGGGGTTGATGGGGTGCTGGAGGGCAGGCAGGCAGGTTTGTTTGTGAGTGAGGGGGTTGATGGGGTGCTGGAGGGCAGGCAGGTTTGTTTGTGAGTGAGGGGGTTGATGGGGTGCTGGAGGGCAGGCAGGTTTGTTTGTGAGTGAGGGGGTTGATGGGGTGCTGGAGGGCAGGCAGGCAGGTTTGTTTGTGAGTGAGGGGGTTGATGGGGTGCTGGAGGGCAGGCAGGCAGGTTTGTTTGTGAGTGAGGGGGTTGATGGGGTGCTGGAGGGCAGGCAGGTTTGTTTGTGAGTGAGGGGGTTGATGGGGTGCTGGAGGGCAGGCAGGTTTGTTTGTGAGTGAGGGGGTTGATGGGGTGCTGGAGGGCAGGCAGGCAGGTTTGTTTGTGAGTGAGGGGGTTGATGGGGTGCTGGAGGGCAGGCAGGTTTGTTTGTGAGTGAGGGGGTTGATGGGGTGCTGGAGGGCAGGCAGGTTTGTTTGTGAGTGAGGGGGTTGATGGGGTGCTGGAGGGCAGGCAGGTTTGTTTGTGAGTGAGGGGGTTGATGGGGTGCTGGAGGGCAGGCAGGTTTGTTTGTGAGTGAGGGGGTTGATGGGGTGCTGGAGGGCAGGGAGTCTCAGTGTAGCGATGGAAGATATGATGCAGCCCCTGCTGGCAGGTGATCAGCGCAGAGTTAAGGCGGCTAGTGGCAGCGAGAGAGCGTCCTGAGGAAGAGACTCAGGGACTGAGGATGAACGGCAGACTGCAGCCTGACTCACCCCAGCACACCTCCAACCAGGCTGCAGTGTGTCGAATATCACACAGCCCTTCAATGGGAACGCTGAGCCCAGATCTGCTCCAGGCTGCTCTGCACTGGTTCAGCTGGTGAGGACTGAACAGAGACAGGCTGAGAGCAGCAGCTTCCCCAGCACTAAATCTACAGAGAGCTCAAGCGCAGCCAGTGCTATACTGACGCTGCACAGAGCACTTTATACATGTCAGGAATCGTTAGCAGAAACACATTTAACAAGAAGGACCTGGCCGCTGAACATCTTTCTGTTGAGTCCCAAAGCATAGAACAAACCTCCTGCAGCCCCCTAGTGGTTTATCACTGTGAATGCTGTTCAGAGGTCCTGCACTCTGGGCCGCTGCATTTATACACTCCATTGGTTTGGGCGGTTTAGAGATTCCTCTATATATCACCTGAGATCCAGCATCCCCTTCTGGGCACTGACCTCACTTCATTGCATTCCACATACTGACCACTGGAGGGAGCCATGATTCCCCATCGAGTGAACCAAGAGCACTGCATATAAAGACTAGGAAACTGTTGGCAATGTCTGAGAGGCTGAGATTCGTCTCTAACCGCTACACCACACTGCCTCCCTCCCAGTCCCTCAGCTCTCACCACTACACCACACTGCCTCCCTCCCAGCCCCTCCGCTCTCACCACTACACCACACTGCCTCCCTCCCAGCCCCCTCCATCTCTCCACTACACCACACTGCCTCCCTCCCAGCCTCCGCTCTCACCACTACACCACACTGCCTCCCTCCCAGCCCTCCGCCTCTCCACTACACCACACTGCCTCCCTCCCAGCCCCTCCGCTCTCACCACTACACCACACTGCCTCCCTCCCAGCCCCTCCGCTCACCACTACACCACACTGCCTCCCTCCCAGCCCCTCCGCTCTCCACTACACCACACTGCCTCCCTCCCAGCCCCTCCGCCTCACCACTACACCACACTGCCTCCCTCCCAGCCCCTCCGCCTCACTCACTACACCACACTGCCTCCCTCCCAGCCCCTCCGCTCTCACCACTACACCACACTGCCTCCTCCCAGCCCCTCCGCCTCACCACTGCACCACACTGCCTCCCTCCCAGCCCCTCCGCTCTCCACTACACCACACTGCCTCCTCCCAGCCCCTCCGCCTCACCACTACACCACACTGCCTCCCTCCCAGCCCCTCCGCTTCTCCACTACACCACACTGCCTCCTCCCAGCCCTCCGCCTCACCACTACACCACACTGCTCCCTCCCGGTCCCTCTCAGCATGTGTGTGCCTCTCCCTGGAGAGATGATTTGCGCTTGCAGGGCTCAGTTGGGACCGGTGCAGATAATTCCTCTCCAGCAGATTGGCCTGTCAGCCGTAGCACAGTTTATAGCCCTGGCTGACGTGACGGTAGGCGAGGCCTTGATGGGAGAGGAGGGAGGCAGGCAGGGAGAGAGAGGGAGGGAGACAGCCAGGGAGGGAGGCAGCCAGGAGGAGGGGAGGGAGACAGCCAGGGAAAGAGGGAGGGAGGCAGGCAGGGAGAGAGGGAGGGAGACAGCCAGGGAGGGAGACAGCCAGGGAGCGAGGGAGGGAGACAGCCAGGGAAAGAGAGGAGGGAGGCAGGCAGGGAGTCAGTCAGGGAGGGAGGACAGGCAGGGAGAGAGGAGGGAGACAGGCAGGCAGGGAGGAGGGAGGGAGGAAGGAGGGAGACAGGCAGGCAGTCAGTCAGGGAGGGAGAGAGACAGGCAGGGAGGCAGACAGACAGACAGACAGACAGACAGACAGACAGACAGTGGTGTTAAGTTCACATTAGTCAATTAATTTTAAAGCCACTTTTGTCAAATGAAGTACACACACACTTTCTACAACTGATAACGTTTCATTTTTTAACCAAACAAATAAATCACAATTTACATAATGCTGAATTATTTACACTGATTGCTCCTCTAACAGGGAGCACAGACTGGAACAAGCAATCCAGAACACCGGGTTTGAGAAACAGCAAAGCACAGCGACAATGACACAGAGATTACAGAGTGTGCACAAACAGGGATTACAGAGTGTGCACAAACAGGGATTACAGAGTGTGCACAAACAGGGATTACAGAGTGTGCACAAACAGGGATTACAGAGTGTGCACAAACAGGGATTACAGAGTGTGCACAACCAGGGATTACAGAGTGTGCACAAACAGGGATTACAGAGTGTGCACAAACAGGGATTACAGAGTGTGCACAAACAGGGATTACAGAGTGTGCACAAACAGGGATTACAGAGTGTGCACAAACAGGGATTACAGAGTGTGCACAAACAGGGATTACAGAGTGTGCACAAACAGGGATTACAGAGTGTGCACAAACAGGGATTACAGAGTGTGCACAAACAGGGATTACACAGTGTGCACAAACAGGGATTACAGAGTGTGCACAAACAGGGATTACACAGTGTGCACAAACAGGGATTACAGAGTGTGCACAAACAGGGATTGCAGCAGTGTGCACAAACATGGGATGTGCTAGCAGTGTGCAGCAAGCAGTCCATTGGGAATGGGCTCAGCTGGGAGGCTGCAGTGTGAGCAGCTCCATTGGGAATGGGATCGCTGGGAGGCTGCAGTGTGAGCAGCTCCATTGGGAATGGGCTCGCTGGGAGGCTGCAGTGTGAGCAGCTCCATTGGGAATGGGCTCGCTGGGAGGCTGCAGTGTGAGCAGCTCCATTGGGAATGGGCTCGCTGGGAGGCTGCAGTGTGAGCAGCTCCATTGGGAATGGGCTCGCTGGGAGGCTGCAGTGTGAGCAGCTCCATTGGGAATGGGCTCGCTGGGAGGCTGCAGTGTGAGCAGCTCCATTGGGAATGGGCTCGCTGGGAGGCTGCAGTGTGAGCAGCTCCATTGGGAATGGGCTCGCTGGGAGGCTGCAGTGTGAGCAGCTCCATTGGGAATGGGCTCGCTGGGAGGCTGCAGTGTGAGCAGCTCCATTGGGAATGGGCTCGCTGGGAGGCTGCAGTGTGAGCAGCTCCATTGGGAATGGGCTCGCTGGGAGGCTGCAGTGTGAGCAGCTCCATTGGGAATGGGCTCGCTGGGAGGCTGCAGTGTGAGCAGCTCCATTGGGAATGGGCTCGCTGGGAGGCTGCAGTGTGAGCAGCTCCATTGGGAATGGGCTCGCTGGGAGGCTGCAGTGTGAGCAGCTCCATTGGGAATGGGCTCGCTGGGAGGCTGCAGTGTGAGCAGCTCCATTGGGAATGGGCTCGCTGGGAGGCTGCAGTGTGAGCAGCTCCATTGGGAATGGGCTCGCTGGGAGGCTGCAGTGTGAGCAGCTCCATTGGGAATGGGCTCGCTGGGAGGCTGCAGTGTGAGCAGCTCCATTGGGAATGGGCTCGCTGGGAGGCTGCAGTGTGAGCAGCTCCATTGGGAATGGGCTCGCTGGGAGGCTGCAGTGTGAGCAGCTCCATTGGGAATGGGCTCGCTGGGAGGCTGCAGTGTGAGCAGCTCCATTGGGAATGGGCTCGCTGGGAGGCTGCAGTGTGAGCAGCTCCATTGGGAATGGGCTCGCTGGGAGGCTGCAGTGTGAGCAGCTCCATTGGGAATGGGCTCGCTGGGAGGCTGCAGTGTGAGCAGCTCCATTGGGAATGGGCTCGCTGGGAGGCTGCAGTGTGAGCAGCTCCATTGGGAATGGGCTCGCTGGGAGGCTGCAGTGTGAGCAGCTCCATTGGGAATGGGCTCGCTGGGAGGCTGCAGTGTGAGCAGCTCCATTGGGAATGGGCTCGCTGGGAGGCTGCAGTGTGAGCAGCTCCATTGGGAATGGGCTCGCTGGGAGGCTGCAGTGTGAGCAGCTCCATTGGGAATGGGCTCGCTGGGAGGCTGCAGTGTGAGCAGCTCCATTGGGAATGGGCTCGCTGGGAGGCTGCAGTGTGAGCAGCTCCATTGGGAATGGGCTCGCTGGGAGGCTGCAGTGTGAGCAGCTCCATTGGGAATGGGCTCGCTGGGAGGCTGCAGTGTGAGCAGCTCCATTGGGAATGGGCTCGCTGGGAGGCTGCAGTGTGAGCAGCTCCATTGGGAATGGGCTCGCTGGGAGGCTGCAGTGTGAGCAGCTCCATTGGGAATGGGCTCGCTGGGAGGCTGCAGTGTGAGCAGCTCCATTGGGAATGGGCTCGCTGGGAGGCTGCAGTGTGAGCAGCTCCATTGGGAATGGGCTCGCTGGGAGGCTGCAGTGTGAGCAGCTCCATTGGGAATGGGCTCGCTGGGAGGCTGCAGTGTGAGCAGCTCATTGAGGTTTGTCTCCTGAGTGAAGGATGCTGTGTCTCTTCACTGGGAGGCTGTGGGCTGCATCTCCTCAGCTCTCCTGCACTCCACACTCTTTGCTTGTGATGACGTGCCGCTGGTAACAGCAAGGCTTTCAATCAGAAATGAAGTGTTTGTGAAAACAGATGAGGCTGCGCAGGGTCCACATTCAATACACAGACCCCCTCCCTTCAGAGCCCTGCACAGTATATAGCATTGTTACAATACACAGACCCCCTCCCTTCAGAGCCCTGCACAGTATATAGATTGTCACAATACACAGGCCCCCTCCCTTCAAAGCTCTGCACAGTATATAGCATTATCACAATACACAGACCCCCTCCCATCAGAGCCCTGCACAGTATATAGATTGTCACAATACACAGACCCCCTCCCTTCAAAGCTCTGCACAGTATATAGCATTATCACAATACACAGACCCCCTCCCTTCAGAGCCCTGTACAGTATATAGATTGTCACAATACAAGACCCACTCCCTTCAAAGCTCTGCACAGTATATAGCATTATCACAATACACAGACCCCCTCCCTTCAGAGACCTGCACAGTATATAGCATTATCACAATACACAGACCCCCTCCCTTCAGAGACCTGCACAGTATATAGCATTATCACAATACACAGACCCCCTCCCTTCAGAGCTCTGCACAGTATATAGCATTATCACAATACATTATCACAATACACAAACCCCCTCCCAGAATGAACAGGGAGAGCAGCACTAACTCTGAGACTCTTCTCAGTCTTACAGAATGAACAGGGAGAGCAGCACTAACTCTGAGACTCTTCTCAGTCTTACAGAATGAATGCCATGCACTAGATTGTTGAATATCAGCAACAGGGCACTCACAGCTTTGAAACTTGAATTCCCATTATACAGCACTTCCTGTCCACCTGTCTGTCCGTCATCAATGACTCTATCTATCACTCTGCTGCCCTGCCTCACTTTATCACGTCACCTCAATTCATTTCATCAGCAGCATAGTAAATAATGTCAGCTTGCTGTGCCTGGCCCTGCCCCCTGCACTCCAGAGTATATATGTGTGCAGTCTAGATTCATTACAGCCAAACAGACAGCGTGCACACACTGTTAGAAATGAAAACAAACAGCATGCACACACTGTTAGAAATGAAAACAAACAGCATGCACACACTGTTAGAAATGAAAACAAACAGCATGCACACACTGTTAGAAATGAAAACAAACAGCATGCACACACTGTTAGAAATGAAAACAGACAGCATGCACACACTGTTAGAAATGAAAACAAACAGCATGCACACACTGTTAGAAATGAAAACAAACAGCATGCACACACTGTTAGAAATGAAAACAAACAGCATGCACACACTGTTAGAAATGAAAACAAACAGCATGCACACACTGTTAGAAATGAAAACAAACAGCATGCACACACTGTTAGAAATGAAAACAGACAGCATGCACACACTGTTAGAAATGAAAACAAACAGCATGCACACACTGTTAGAAATGAAAACAGACAGCATGCACACACTGTTAGAAATGAAAACAAACAGCATGCACACACTGTTAGAAATGAAAACAAACAGCATGCACACACTGTTAGAAATGAAAACAGACAGCATGCACACACTGTTAGAAATGAAAACAAACAGCATGCACACACTGTTAGAAATGAAAACAGACAGCATGCACACACTGTTAGAAATGAAAACAGACAGCATGCACACACTGTTAGAAATGAAAACAAACAGCATGCACACACTGTTAGAAATGAAAACAGACAGCATGCACACACTGTTAGAAATGAAAACAAACAGCATGCACACACTGTTAGAAATGAAAACAGACAGCATGCACACACTGTTAGAAATGAAAACAGACAGCATGCACACACTGTTAGAAATGAAAACAAACAGCATGCACACACTGTTAGAAATGAAAACAGACAGCATGCACACACTGTTAGAAATGAAAACAGACAGCATGCACACACTGTTAGAAATGAAAACAGACAGCATGCACACACTGTTAGAAATGAAAACAAACAGCATGCACACACTGTTAGAAATGAAAACAAACAGCATGCACACACTGTTAGAAATGAAAACAAACAGCATGCACACACTGTTAGAAATGAAAACAAACAGCATGCACACACTGTTAGAAATGAAAACAAACAGCATGCACACACTGTTAGAAATGAAAACAGACAGCATGCACACACTGTTAGAAATGAAAACAAACAGCATGCACACACTGTTAGAAATGAAAACAAACAGCATGCACACACTGTTAGAAATGAAAACAAACAGCATGCACACACTGTTAGAAATGAAAACAAACAGCATGCACACACTGTTAGAAATGAAAACAAACAGCATGCACACACTGTTAGAAATGAAAACAGACAGCATGCACACACTGTTAGAAATGAAAACAAACAGCATGCACACACTGTTAGAAATGAAAACAAACAGCATGCACACACTGTTAGAAATGAAAACAAACAGCATGCACACACTGTTAGAAATGAAAACAAACAGCATGCACACACTGTTAGAAATGAAAACAAACAGCATGCACACACTGTTAGAAATGAAAACAGACAGCATGCACACACTGTTAGAAATGAAAACAAACAGCATGCACACACTGTTAGAAATGAAAACAAACAGCATGCACACACTGTTAGAAATGAAAACAAACAGCATGCACACACTGTTAGAAATGAAAACAAACAGCATGCACACACTGTTAGAAATGAAAACAAACAGCATGCACACACTGTTAGAAATGAAAACAAAGGTCACTGAGCCACCCCAGTGCTGCGTTCAGAGCCCAGGTCACTGAGCCACCCCAGCCCAAGAGCTGAACTTCACAGGTCTTACCCCCCCTTCCCCCCACACACACAAACACTCCGCACCTCGTGTCTGTAGTCCAGGGACATAGAATTACCAGACTCTGTTATGCAGCTAATTCAGAATTTCATAAAATGTCTCTTTTAAAATCATTCTACAAACACAACATTCAAGTGCTAAGCAAAAAAACATGACACAAAAGAAGGTGCAGATTGTGTGAAGCCCCTGGCTCCTGCTCTTCAGTGCGGGGGCCCCCTTGGCCCCTCTGCCAGCCCGGCCCCTGGGATCCTGGCAGCCAGGAGACAGGCCAGCCCGATGCCCACAGCCTGCATGGCAGCCAGGCCCAGGGCGCCCGCGGCGATGTAGAACATGTTGTCGTTCACAAAGTCGTGCACCTTCTGGAAGCAGCCGTGAGTGTAGATCCCTGCTGCGCTGCCGCCCTCTGCAGGCAGGGGGCTGTTTCTGCAGCCTCTCCGCAGCACACAGCAGCTGGCTGGCACTGAGCCGTTGGGCTCCAGGGACCAGGATGAGGACAGCCAGTCCCTGTAGCTCTGAACCCCGCAGCACTCCAGTGCCCTCTGGAGAGCGTCCAGCGCATCTGCCTTGCCCTCATCCTCCCCGTAGGAGCGCACGGCCTCCTGCAGCCCGTTCTGGAAGCCCTCAGCGATGTCCTTGCGGTAGAAGAGTCCGGAAAGCCCCGCGAAGAGCCCGGCCCCCAGCAGGGCCACCTGGAAGAGCCCGTAGGTGCGCAGCAGGCAGCGGTTCTCTGTGGCCGCACTGAAGCACCCCAGGAAGCCCCAGGCGATGACGGCCGCCCCGCTGGCCAGCAGGATGAAGGCTGTGTTGGGGTAGCGGTTGGTGGACAGCACCAGGTAGTCGGACAGGGAGATTTTGGCCCAGATGCCGACGGTGAACATGGCCAGCCCCGCCACCCAGAAGAGGAAGCTGAATGCCATGAGGGCGAGTTTGAGCAGAGCCATGGTGCCCCGTCGTGCCCGCGCCACGAGCCGGTACCTGCAGGAGGACCAGTCCAGAGCAGGGGGCTCCTCTCTGTGTGAGGGCTGGTCCTCGGGCTCTGCTAGGCACTGGCTAGAGGTGCTGTAAGGGGGCAGTTCACACACACCCAGTCCAGGGGTAGCTGAGCTCCTGCGGGGGTCGTTGGGTGTAGAGTAGGGCTTCCCGAATCCAGCGGCCGGGCCCCTGGGTGAAGACAGCCTCCTCGCCAGCCTCTCTGCACTCCCTGTCAGCTCCAGGCTCTCCTGCCGGCTCACCAGGCTCAGCCGAGGCAGCGTGTCGTATGGCAGCTGACTCGTCATTGCAAAACCTCTCCACTCACTCGCTCCCTCTCTCCTCCCCAGCCCTCCTCTCCCCCTCTTGCTCCCCCTCTCTCGCACGCTGCTCTTTATGGCTGATTGTTAATGCTGTCCAGACATTAAATCATTCCTGTGATAAAGTGGCTCGAGCCATGGCGTTAAGATTTTGGTTTTATTATGGGGATTGTTTTGTTTTGCAGAGCTCATCTCCATTCCTCTCTCTCTCTCTCTCTTTCTCTCTCCTCAAACCCCTCCTCCCTCCTCCTTGCTCGTCACACTGGAAGCTCCAGACAGGGACCCAGCCCCTGGGATCCCCTGACCGCAGCTCTGTCTCCCGGCCGGTCCCTGAGTGAGAGCAGAGTGGCCCTGCCTGTCCCTCTGCGCCTCAGAGATAAACTACCAGGGGGCTGAGAGAGCTGCCACCCAGCAAGGCAGGCAGAGACACTGCGAGAGTGTGTGTGTGTGTCTTCCTGTGTGTGTGTATGTCTTCCTGTGTGTGTGTATGTCTTCCTGTGTGTGTGTCTTCCTGTGTGTGTTCGTATTCCTGTGTGTGTGTGTGTTCCTGTGTGCGTTCTTGTGTGTGTACGTGTTGCTGTGTGTGTGCGTTCTTGTGTGTGTAGGTGTTCCTGTGTGTGTGTGTTCCTGTGTTTGTCTACTGGTTAGTGGGTGTGGAGGAGCTGGATCCTGTGCTGGTTAGTGGGTGTGGAGGAGCTTGATCCTGTGCTGGTTAGTGGGTGTGGAGGAGCTGGTTCCTGTGCTGGTTAGTGGGTGTGGAGGAGCTGGTTCCTGTGCTGGTTAGTGGGTGTGGAGGAGCTGGTTCCTGTGCTGGTTAGTGGGTGTGGAGGAGCTGGTTCCAGCACTGGTTAGTGGGTGTGGAGGAGCTGGTTCATCACATCATGTTCATCACTTCTCTTGGAGTGTCCAGTTGACTCTCAACGTATAAAAAGATACTATCTGCCGTTACAAATGAAAATAGTTCAGGCATGTTATAATAAAACACTTTTGAAAATGTATTGTGTCCAGTGTGAGGCGATTGAAAGATCTATAAATGAGAGCTGGGAAACACAGACAGCATGGTTCTCACATCCAGAGCTCATTCTCCTTTTCAAAGAGCAGAGATCACTCCGGCCTCTGTGATCCCGTCTGCTCAGCTCAACACTCCCTCAATTCAATACTAATTAAACAGACTCCAGCAGGAGTGGTAGAGACTGAGAAACTCACAGCACAGAACTGACATTCTCCGGATCCTGCTTCACTGTGTCAGACAGTCACTATAAAAGCTCCCGAGCGCTGCTCCGCAGTGTCTTCCACAGGAAATGTCACTCTTTACAAGTGTGGCAATTACAGTGGCACCACGTGGGGTATGGAGTGAAGAGATGAAGAGCACATCCGTCACTGTCTGACAGCAAAGAGGCAGCTTCTGTCAGAGTCACTCAGCTGCAAAATCATTGTGAAAGGAGTCCCTGCAAATGCACACAGAGACACTGACACACTGCCCACACACGCGCGCACACACACACACACGTACACACTGCCCACGCACGCGCGCACACACACACGTACACACTGCCCACGCACGCGCGCACTCACACACACACACACACACACACACACTGCATACGCACACACACACACACACGCACACACTGCAGTGCACAGCTCAGTACAGTGTGTGTGGATCAGCTTGCACTGCACAGCTCAGTGTCCATCTGTCCTGCCTCTCTGTCTGTGTTAAAGAAAATTTCAAATGTTAATTTAAAAGAAAAGTCAAATCTGAATTGTCTGGTTGTCACTGCCCTTAACAGAGGAGATCGGAGTCTCTGCTATTCACTGCCATCTAGTGTCTATGTCTGTTACTGCAGGGATGCCTGCTCTGTGCTGCTCTGTGCTGGACTTTCCTGTTCAAGGCAGCCTATCACTGTACAGTTAAGTTTTTACACATGTCCATCTGTTTGAGAGAACAGTCATATTGTTTGTATACAAGATGTGTTCTAAAAAAAAAGCAACGTCTATAATGTTTATACGTCTGTGACCCCAACCTAGGAAAAGTCATAAAATATTGGAGGGGGAGAAAAAAAGCACCATTTAAGCTGAATGGAAAGCAGTATGTATCAAATAGACCCAGAGCCTAAGAGCTGTGTTAACAGGAAGTGCCATGCACAGAGACAGAGACAGAGACAGAGACTTTAAACATGCCGAGCACAGAGACAGAGACAGAGACAGAGACAGAGACAGAGACTTTAAACATGCCGAGCACAGAGACAGAGACAGAGACTTTAAACATGCCGAGCACAGAGACAGAGACAGAGACAGAGACAGAGACTTTAAACATGCCGAGCACAGAGACAGAGACAGAGACAGAGACAGAGACTTTAAACATGCCGAGCACAGAGACAGAGACAGAGACAGAGACTTTAAACATGCCGAGCACAGAGACAGAGACAGAGACAGAGACAGAGACAGAGACAGAGACTTTAAACATGCCGAGCACAGAGACAGAGACAGAGACAGAGACTTTAAACATGCCGAGCACAGAGACAGAGACAGAGACAGAGACTTTAAACATGCCGAGCACAGAGACAGAGACAGAGACAGAGACAGAGACTTTAAACATGCCGTGCACAGAGACAGAGACAGAGACAGAGACAGAGACAGAGACTTTAAACATGCCGTGCACAGAGACAGAGACAGAGACAGAGACAGAGACAGAGACAGAGACTTTAAACATGCCGTGCACAGAGACAGAGACAGAGACAGAGACAGAGACAGAGACTTTAAACATGCCGTGCACAGAGACAGAGACAGAGACAGAGACAGAGACAGAGACAGAGACTTTAAACATGCCGTGCACAGAGACAGAGACAGAGACAGAGACAGAGACAGAGACTTTAAACATGCCGAGCACAGAGACAGAGACAGAGACAGAGACAGAGACAGAGACTTTAAACATGCCGTGCACAGAGACAGAGACAGAGACAGAGACTTTAAACATGCCGAGCACAGAGACAGAGACAGAGACAGAGACAGAGACTTTAAACATGCCGTGCACAGAGACAGAGACAGAGACAGAGACTTTAAACATGCCGAGCACAGAGACAGAGACAGAGACAGAGACAGAGACAGAGACTTTAAACATGCCGAGCACAGAGACAGAGACAGAGACAGAGACAGAGACTTTAAACATGCCGTGCACAGAGACAGAGACAGAGACAGAGACAGAGACAGAGACTTTAAACATGCCGAGCACAGAGACAGAGACAGAGACAGAGACAGAGACAGAGACAGAGACTTTAAACATGCCGTGCACAGAGACAGAGACAGAGACAGAGACTTTAAACATGCCGAGCACAGAGACAGAGACAGAGACAGAGACTTTAAACATGCCGTGCACAGAGACAGAGACAGAGACAGAGACAGAGACATAGACAGAGACAGAGACAGAGACTTTAAACATGCCGAGCACAGAGACAGAGACAGAGACAGAGACAGAGACATAGACAGAGACAGAGACAGAGACAGAGACAGAGACTTTAAACATGCCGAGCACAGAGATAGAGACAGAGACAGAGACAGAGACAGAGACAGAGACTTTAAACACACAGGGGAACTTGAGGACCAGGCTTGAAAGCTGTGGGTGTAGAATGCATTTAACTGATCCTGCTAAAATGCATGAGAACAGTAGCTCCACCTACACCCAGCAGGGGGCACTGTGAGGCTGGACAGCAGTGGAGAGAAAGCTATGTGAATAATAATTCAGTCCTGTTTGTTACCTTCCCATCGTGGTCTCCTGCTCACAGCTTCCCTGCAGTAACCTTTTCAACACAATCCTTGCTGCAGCTCCCCAGACTCTTTCCAAAGAGAGTATTCCCACTCACTGGAGCGCAGCGCAGCCACTGGACAGACCTTCCAACGAAACACTCGCCTTCCAGAGGTGCTGCTGCTGGCATTCCATGTTCAGTGTGCTTTTATCTGAATCCACTCTGGAGCGCGGCTGCAAAGCTGTGTATATTTAATACTGTCTCTCTGGATCCACACTGGGGAGAGGCTGCAAAGCTGTGTATATTTAATACTGTCTCTCTGGATCCACACTGAAGAGAGGCTGCAAAGCTGTGTATATTTAATACTGTCTCTCTGGATCCACACTGGAGCGCGGCTGCAAAGCTGTGTATATTTAATACTGTCTCTCTGGATCCACACTGAAGAGAGGCTGCAAAGCTGTGTATATTTAATACTGTCTCTCTGGATCCACACTGAAGAGAGGCTGCAAAGCTGTGTATATTTAATACTGTCTCTCTGGATCCACACTGAGGAGAGGCTGCAAAGCTGTGTATATTTAATACTGTCTCTCTGGATCCACACTGGGGAGAGGCTGCAAAGCTGTGTATATTTAATACTGTCTCTCTGGATCCACACTGGAGCGCGGCTGCAAAGCTGTGTATATTTAATACTGTCTCTCTGGATCCACACTGGGGAGAGGCTGCAAAGCTGTGTATATTTAATACTGTCTCTCTGGATCCACACTGGGGAGCGGCTGCAAAGCTGTGTATATTTAATACTGTCTCTGGATCCACACTGAAGAGAGGCTGCAAAGCTGTGTATATTTAATACTGTCTCTCTGGATCCACACTGAAGAGAGGCTGCAAAGCTGTGTATATTTAATACTGTCTCTCTGGATCCACACTGGAGCGCGGCTGCAAAGCTGTGTATATTTAATACTGTCTCTCTGGATCCACACTGGGGAGAGGCTGCAAAGCTGTGTATATTTAATACTGTCTCTCTGGATCCACACTGAAGAGAGGCTGCAAAGCTGTGTATATTTAATACTGTCTCTCTGGATCCACTCTGGGGAGAGGCTGCAAAGCTGTGTATATTTAATACTGTCTCTCTGTTTATTATGGGGTGTTCTGATTTAGTAACTGCAATATTTGAATGCTGGCCTTGTTTATACATTGCGTCCTCATGAAGGACAGCAGCAACATTACCTTCATGTTTTATTAATATTTTACAGAGAGAGACGCAACACCTATACTGTGCTCTTTACCGTCAATCAGATGCGAGCAGTGAGAGGAGGGACTCAGGGATTGGCCACAGTGAAGGGATGGGTTTTTTTCAGTGTTTGGTACAAGAGAATGATCTGGAACATGGTTCTGCATTCAGATTTTATTAAACAAAACATATTGTTAAGATACAGAGACAGGTGAGCTTCCATCCAGCAAGTCACTCAGAGACAAACTTACTTTTACACATTCACTGATTCCATCAACATTTCAAATTGTATATCCCAGACTGCCCCCTCAGCTGCTCTTCCACTGTGTTGTACTGTACAGTACAGAGGAGCTGGAGCAGCAGAGAGATGAGATCATTTCAAATTGTATATCCCCAGTGTGTGGATCACAGTCTGGAGGAGGCTGTCCTGAACCCCAGTGTGTGGATCACAGTCTGGAGGAGGCTGTCCTGAACCCCAGTGTGTGGATCACAGTCTGGAGGAGGCTGTCCTGAACCCCAGTGTGTGGATCACAGTCTGCAGGAGGCTGTCCTGAACCCCAGTGTGTGGATCACAGTCTGGAGGAGGCTCATGTGAACCCCAGTGTGTGGATCACAGTCTGGAGGAGGCTCATGTGAACCCCAGTGTGTGGATCACAGTCTGGAGGAGGCTCATGTGAACCCCAGTGTGTGGATCACAGTCTGCAGGAGGCTATCCTGAACCCCAGTGTGTGGATCACAGTCTGGAGGAGGCTCATGTGAACCCCAGTGTGTGGATCACAGTCTGGAGGAGGCTCATGTGAACCCCAGTGTGTGGATCACAGTCTGCAGGAGGCTCATGTGAACCCCAGTGTGTGGATCACAGTCTGCAGGAGGCTCTCCTGAACCCCAGTGTGTGGATCACAGTCTGGAGGAGGCTCATGTGAACCCCAGTGTGTGGATCACAGTCTGGAGGAGGCTCATGTGAACCCCAGTGTGTGGATCACAGTCTGCAGGAGGCTCATCCTGAACCCCAGTGTGTGGATCACAGTCTGCAGGAGGCTATCCTGAACCCCAGTGTGTGGATCACAGTCTGGAGGAGGCTCATGTGAACCCCAGTGTGTGGATCACAGTCTGGAGGAGGCTCATGTGAACCCCAGTGTGTGGATCACAGTCTGGAGGAGGCTCATGTGAACCCCAGTGTGTGGATCACAGTCTGAAGGAGGATCATGTGAACCCCAGTGTGTGGATCACAGTCTGGAGGAGGCTCATGTGAACCCCAGTGTGTGGATCACAGTCTGGAGGAGGCTCATCTGAACCCCAGTGTGTGGATCACAGTCTGGATAAGGCTGTCCTGAACCCCAGTGTGTGGATCACAGTCTGGAGGAGGCTCATCTGAACCCCAGTGTGTGGATCACAGTCTGGAGGAGGCTCATGTGAACCCCAGTGTGTGGATCACAGTCTGGAGGAGGCTCATGTGAACCCCAGTGTGTGGATCACAGTCTGCAGGAGGCTCATCTGAACCCCAGTGTGTGGATCACAGTCTGGAGGAGGCTGTCCTGAACCCCTCTCTTCAGATGCAAGGTGCTCATCAGGACCAGGAATGTGAATGAATTCTCAGTCTCTGGATCATGGCAAGTATTTATTTTATTATACTTGCTGTTTCTGTGTTCAGCTCCTGTTTCATTGCTCTATGTCCCTGATGTATATTGCAATGGAAAGTTAGCTTGTGTTATTTGTGTGGAGAGAGTGGCCTGCAGGCAGCTTTCTATTGGGACCCGCTTTCTGTGTATCTCTGAGTGAGTGTGAATGTTCAGCAGTGTGTGAGATTCCTCAGTACTGCCCTGCAGTGAGGAGCTCTCCAGTCCTCTCCAGTCCTCTCCTCTCCTCTCAGGGGCTGCTCGTGTGCAGGGTGCAGGGTGCAGGGTGTGAGATTCCTCAGTACTGCCCTGCAGTGAGGAGCTCTCCAGTCCTCTCCAGTCCTCTCCTCTCCTCTCAGGGGCTGCTTGTGTGCAGGGTGCAGGGTGCAGGGTGTGTGCCTCAGTACTGCCCTGCAGTGAGGAGCTCTCCAGTCCTCTCCAGTCCTCTCCTCTCCTCTCAGGGGCTGCTCGTGTGCAGGGTGCAGGGTGCAGGGTGTGTGCCTCAGTACTGCCCTGCAGTGAGGAGCTCTCCAGTCCTCTCCAGTCCTCTCCTCTCCTCTCAGGGGCTGCTCGTGTGCAGGGTGCAGGGTGCAGGGTGTGTGCCTCAGTACTGCCCTGCAGTCAGGAGCTCTCCAGTCCTCTCCTCTCAGGGGCTGCTCGTGTGCAGGGTGCAGGGTGCAGGGTGTAGGGTGTGTGCCTCAGTACTGCCCTGCAGTCAGGAGCTCTCCCGTCCTCTTCTCTCAGGGGCTGCTCGTCTGCAGGGTGCAGGGTGCAGGGTGTGTGCCTCAGTACTGCCCTGCAGTCAGGAGCTCTCCAGTCCTCTCCTCTCAGGGGCTGCTCGTGTGCAGGGTGCAGGGTGTGTGCCTCAGTACTGCCCTGCAGTCAGGAGCTCTCCAGTCCTCTCCTCTCAGGGGCTGCTCGTGTGCAGGGTGCAGGGTGTGTGCCTCAGTACTGCCCTGCAGTCAGGAGCTCTCCAGTCCTCTCCTCTCAGGGGCTGCTCATGTGCAGGGTGCAGGGTGTGAGATTCCTCAGTACTGCCCTGCAGTCAGGAGCTCTCCAGTCCTCTCTGTGCTCAGTGGGGGCTCCTCCTCTTCGTACAGCGGGTGGTTGTTCAGCACAGGGTGGGTGGGGTTCCTGTTGAAGCCCGGGCCCTTGCTCTTGGGCTCCTCAGATACAGCAGCAGGAAGGCTGCTGGTGCTCCCGTTGATGTAGACGGCGCTGGGCAGGGTCCGGCAGGGCTGGGAGGGGAAGCCAGGCTCGGCTCGGCTCTCCTTGCTGTCTGCAGAGACAAACAGACCTGTCAGGAAGGACATACACCCTCTCACAAGAAGCATGTTCAAAATACAGTGTCATGAGATTCTGATTTTCACTATTCAAAGTGTGATGTTTCACCTTGATTATCATTTATTAATGCTTTGACACTGAGTGTGATTCTACACAGCAGCTTATACTGAACTCTGAGAATGTGATTCTGCACAGCAGGACTAGAGGACACAGTGCAGGGGTAGACAGGACTAGAGGATACAGTGCAGGGGTAGACAGGACTAGAGGATACAGTGCAGGGGTAGACAGGACTAGAGGATACAGTGCAGGGGTAGACAGGACTAGAGGATACAGTGCAGGGGTAGACAGGACTAGAGGATACAGTGCAGGGGTAGACAGGACTAGAGGATACAGTGCAGGGGTAGACAGGACTAGAGGATACAGTGCAGGGGTAGACAGGACTAGAGGATACAGTGCAGGGGTAGACAGGACTAGAGGATACAGTGCAGGGGTAGACAGGACTAGAGGATACAGTGCAGGGGTAGACATTGGAACTGGGATTGGAACTGAACCGCCTCCTCCTTGTGTAAGTCTCTTGTGTTGTTCTGTTCTAACCCTCTCTCAGATTCTCGCTGGGTGCTGTGTGCTGTCCCAGCTGGCTGTGCTCATTGCAGGGAGTTTAAAGGGTTTCAAACCCAGCCTGTGCTGTACCTGCGATGGAGACGACGGTGTGCCCGCGGCCTGCCTCCTGGGTGTGGGGGCTGGGGATGGGCACCTCCGGTTTGGGCTTGCGGGTGCCCAGCATGTAGGGGTGCACGTCCAGGGAGAAGTGCCTCGAGTGCTTCTTCTCAATCACTCTGTCGACACCGACGGAGCTGAGAATCCCTGAAGCAAAGACAGCTCAACACATTGCAGTGTGGAAACAGACTCCTGTTGCACAACTTTTTCTCAATTATAGTTCAGTTCTTTAACTGAAAATTTGCCCTTTGGCTCTAACCCCATCGCTCCCCTCCCCCTCCTCCCTCCCTATCCCCTCTCACCTCATCCCTCCCTGTCCTCTCACACTCCCCCTCATCCCTCCCCTGTCCTCTCACCCCCTCATCCTCTCTCCCCCTCCCCTCACCTCATCCTCCCCTGTCCTCTCACCTCTCATCCCTCCCCTGTCCTCTCACACTCCCTCCTCACCTCATCCCTCGCCCTGTCCTCTCACCCTCCCCTCATCCCTCTCCTCCCCTCCCCCTGTCCCTCTCACCTCATCCCTCGCCCTGTCCTCTCACACTCCCCTCATCCCTCTCCCCTCCCCTGTCCCTCTCCCTCATCCTCGCCCTGTCCTCTCACCTCCCCCTCATCCCTCTCTCCCCGTCCCCCTCACCTCATCCCTCGCCCTGTCCTCTCACCTCCCCTCATCCCTCTCCTCCCCGTCCCCTGTCCCCTCTCACCTCATCCTCGCCCTGTCCTCTCACTCCCTCCTCCCTCCCCCTGTCCCCTCTCACCTCATCCCTCGCCCTGTCCTCTCACACTCCCCTCATCCTCCTCCCCTCCCCTGTCCCTCTCACCTCATCCCTCACCCTGTCCTCCTCACTCCCTCATCCTCTCCCCCCCGTCCCTCTCACCTCATCCTCGCCTCTCGTCCTCTCACCTCCCTCCCCACCCGCTCCAGGTACCTTTAGTGCTGGGCGGGTGCTGTGTGCTCTTGGCGCTGGACTCCAGCAGGGGTGCTATGAGGGTGTCCGCGGTGGTTTTGCGACGGACGGGTTTGGGTTTGTCAGGCTTGCTGCTGTTCTCCACTCTCATGAGGGCGAGCGGCTCTTTGAAGGACTGGGGCAGAGGGTTGGAGCTCGGGATCCACTTCATCTTCTTGCGGGGTCTCTTGATGACTCCCAGCTCCCCCTCTGTGAAAGCTGCGGGGTCCACGCTGGGGTCCACAGTCTGGATCCCCGAGTCCCGCATGGTGGGCGTGGCGTCGTGGTTGGACTGGGCCAGCGCTGCCAGGAGCTGGCGGACCACGTTGTCGTACATGAGGTCGCTCTCATTGGTGATGAAGTCCAGCCGGTTCAGGGACTTGATGTGGTCGCGGTTCTCATTGCAGAACATGGCCAGGATGTTGATGTCGCAGAACTGGGACTTCTGCCACTGCCGCTTGGTCTTGATGCCCACCTTGTGCAGCTTGTCGAAGATGAAGTTGGACTTGCGCACGATGAACAGGTGCAGCAGGTTCACCAGGATGATGAGGTTGATGAAGCTCAGCAGGGAGATGTCCACCGCGGACAGGATCCTCTGCAGCTGCACGGCCGGGAGCTTGCAGTTCACATGGATCACCAGCGGGGGGGCGCTGCTCACGTCGGGGGGCTCTCCCAGCTCGCAGGTGAACTCGTTCTGCCTCTGCGTGGCGTAGTAAGTGGAGAGGTAGGAGATGGGGATGGAGCTCAGGAAGACGATCACTAGGTGGCGTGCCAGGTACAGCTTGGCCAGGAAGTTGCTCTGGCCGCGGCGCTCCAGGTACTTCTCAAACAGGTTCTGCTCGGGACTCTTCTCCTTCTCCGCGTCCTCGATGATCTCCCTGCGCTCCCGCTCCGTGATGCCGGGCCCCTTTGACTGGATCTGCTTCTCGATCTTCGGGGCCCTGCCCTCGGCCGCCCGGTGGTAGCAGTTGTCGATCTCGTGCAGCAGGAAGTTGAGCTCGGAGGTGAGGCGTGTGGAGGTCATGAACTCCCAGCCCAGTGCCGGGATGTACATGATGCCAGCGAAGGCCAGCAGGGCGTACGGGAGGAACTTGTGTTGGAACAGAGAGAGCCTGAGCGCGGGCTCCACCCCCGGGACAGCGTCCCGCAGCTCCGTCCAGCAGTACCCCCGGGCGTACAGGGCCTGGTCTCGCGTGAAGTTGTGTGGAGTGTAGCAGTAGATCGACTCTTCTGCAGAACAGAGACAAACAGGAATAGCTTAGAGCAAATGAGACACAGCTCTGTGGAATGAAACATTTCAAACGAGACACAGCTCTGTGGAATGAAACATTTCAAATGAGACACAGCTCTGTGGAATGAAAGTGTGTGGGAGGGAGGGAGGGAGGGAGCGTACGGGAGGTAGGGAACGGGAGGAGCGTGGGAGGAGGAAGCGTGGGGACGGAGGGAGCTTAGGAGGGAGGAAGCGTGGGAGGGAGGAAGCGTGGTGGGAGGGAGGAGGAGGAAGTGTGGGAGGGAGGGAGGGAGGAAGCATGTGGGAGGGAGGACAGGAGGGAGGGAGGGAGGGAGGAAGCGTGGGGAGGGAGGGAGGGAGCTATGGAGGGAGGAAGTGTGGGAGGAAGGGAGAGAGGAGGAGGAGCGTGCATGAGGAAGGGAGCGAGGGAGGGAGGGAGCGGAGGAAGGGAGGGAGGGAGGGGGGGAGGGAGGGAGGGAGCGAGGAGCGCAGGGAGGGAGCGGGAAAGTGTGGAGCGAGGGAGCATGCGGGAGGGAGCGGTGGGAGGGAGCGAGGAGCATGCGGAGGGAGAGGAGGAGGGAGCGAGGGAGGGAGGAGCGAGGGAGAAGGGAGGGAGCGTGTGGAAGGGAGCGATGGGAGGAGCGTGAGAGAGGGTGTGAGGAGCGTGCGGGAAGGAGGAAGCGTCGGGTGGAAGGCAGGGAGGGACGGAGGAGGGAGCATGCGGAGGGAGGGAGGAGCGAGGGAGCGTGCGGAGGGAGCGTGAGGTGGGAGGGAGCATGCGGGAGGGAGGAGGTGGGAGGAAGCGTGTGGGAGGGACGGAGGGAGGGAGGCGAGGGAGCGGTCGGAGGGAGCGTGGGAGGGAGCGTGGGAGAGGGAGCGTGGGAGAGGGTGGGAGGGAGCGTGGAGGGAGGGAGGGAGGAAGCTTGGGAGGGAGGAAGTGTGGGAGGGAGGGAGGGACCGTGGTGGGAGGGAGGAGGAGCTTGCGGGAGGGAGGGAGGGAGGGAGCGCCTGGGAGGAGCGTGGGAGGGAGGGAGGTGCAGGGAGGAGCGTGAGAGAGGAGCGTGTGGGAGGAGGGAGGAGGAGCGTGTGGGAGGGAGGGAGCGTGGTGGGAGGGAGGAGGGAGGGAGCGTGGGAGGGAGGGAGGGAGAGGAGGAGGGAGGAGGGAGGGAGCGTGAGAGAGGGAGCGGAGGGAGGGAGCGAGGGAGGAGGGAGCGAGGAGGGAGGGAGGGAGGGAGGGAGCGTGCGGGAGGGGAGCTATGGGAGGGAGGGAGCGCCGCTCAGTGAGACTCACCTGCGAAGTTCCTGGTGAACAGCAGTGTGACGAGCACGATGGGGATGAGGACGGTTCCCATGGTGACGACGCGGTCGAAGGGCAGCTCCAGTTTGATGTGGACCAGGAGCCCCGCCAGCGGCCCGGCCCGGTCATCCTGCTGCCCCGGCAGGATGAGCTCCCGCAGCTTCTCCCCAGCGAAGCAGCGCCAGGCCATGTCAGGGTTCTGCTCGATGATGTGCTGCATTCGCCTGGAGGGGGCGCCGCTGCACTGCCAGCGTCCGAATCCTTCTTTGAGCCCAGGAGCCTCAAACCATCACCTCTGCAACACAGACACTGCTGAACACAGACACACCATCCCCATTCCACAACACAGACACTGCTGAACACACACACCATCCCCATTCCACAACACAGACACTGCTGAACACACACACCATCCCCATTCCACAACACAGACACTGCTGAACACAGACACACCATCCCCATTCCACAACACAGACACTGCTGAACACAGACACACCATCCCCATTCCACAACACAGACACTGCTGAACACAAACACACACCATCCCCATTCCACAACACAGACACTGCTGAACACAGACACACCATCACCTCTGCAACACAGACACTGCTGAACACACACACACCATCCCCATTCCACAACACAGACACTGCTGAACACAGACACACCATCCCCATTCCACAACACAGACACTGCTGAACACACACACACCATCCCCATTCCACAACACAGACACTGCTGAACACACACACACCATCCCCATTCAACAACACAGACACTGCTGAACAGACACACCATCCCCATTCCACAACACAGACACTGCTGAACACACACACCATCCCCATTCCACAACACAGACACTGCTGAACACACACACACCATCCCCATTCCACAACACAGACACTGCTGAACACACACACCATCCCCATTCCACAACACAGACACTGCTGAACAGACACACCATCCCCATTCAGCAACACAGACACTGCTGAACACAGACACACACCATCCCCATTCAACAACACAGACACTGCTGAACAGACACACCATCCCCATTCAGCAACACAGACACTGCTGAACACAGACACACACCATCCCCATTCAACAACACAGACACTGCTGAACACACACACCATCCCCATTCCACAACACAGACACTGCTGAACACAGACACACCATCCCCATTCCACAACACAGACACTGCTGAACACAGACACATATGATGTCAATATGACCTACAGTGGACTGCAGCAGATCTAAAGGAAGCCAAGCCCTTGAAGATGAGCAGCTAGTTCACAGCAGCCATGTGAATCTCCCTCTATCCTGCTACATGTAACACAGCCACAGCTGCGAATCTCCAGCAGGAGCAGAGCTGCATGTGAGGACAGGTGTGTGCAGGAGCCCTGCTAGAGGACAGCACTGGATTACAGCAGCTGCAGCGCCCCCCAGGGACCCACTGTCATTAATAACCTCAAATAACAGCAACAAAACACTTTCATTTCCATTAGAATGGATGTCAAGATTCCTTTGAAATAAATGGAGCATTTAAAAGCATTAATGCTGCATCACAGTGGTTCTGCGCTGCGTCACGGCAGAGTTCCACAGCAGTGACAGCCCCAGCGCAGAGCACAGCCACTCGCTTCAGAACAATCTCTGACTGAAAAACACACTGCATCCCATTGGTTAAGAGCTGTGTTTAAAGTGTTGCTATAGCAATATTATATGGAAAAACAATTGGAGAGGAATAATGAGTTATATCTAGGATATCGTTACCATTATTGCCACTGCAACTACAAGGCTACCAGCCCCCCGAACAGCACTACAGGGCTATTCAGACTGTTTAAATAGATTTTAAATTCATGAACAGCACTACAGGGCTATTCAGACTGTTTAAATAGATTTTAAATTCATGAACAGCACTACAGGCTATACAGACTGTTTGTTTAAATAGATTTTAAATTCATGAACAGCACTACAGGGCTATTCAGACTGTTTAAATAGATTTTAAATTCATGAACAGCACTACAGGGCTATACAGACTGTTTGTTTAAATAGATTTTAAATTCATGAACAGCACTACAGGGCTATTCAGACTGTTTAAATAGATTTTAAATTCATGAACAGCACTACAGGGCTATTCAGACTGTTTGTTTAAATAGATTTTAAATTCATGAACAGCACTACAGGGCTATTCAGACTGTTTAAATAGATTTTAAATTCATGAACAGCACTACAGGGCTATTCAGACTGTTTGTTTAAATAGATTTTAAATTCATGAACAGCACTACAGGGCTATACAGACTGTTTGTTTAAATAGATTTTAAATTCATGAACAGCACTACAGGGCTATTCAGACTGTTTAAATAGATTTTAAATTCATGAACAGCACTACAGGGCTATTCAGACTGTTTAAATAGATTTTAAATTCATGAACAGCACTACAGGGCTATTCAGACTGTTTAAATAGATTTTAAATTCATGAACAGCACTACAGGGCTATTCAGACTGTTTAAATAGATTTTAAATTCATGAACAGCACTACAGGGCTATTCAGACTGTTTAAATAGATTTTAAATTCATGAACAGCACTACAGGCTATACAGACTGTTTGTTTAAATAGATTTTAAATTCATGAACAGCACTACAGGGCTATTCAGACTGTTTAAATAGATTTTAAATTCATGAACAGCACTACAGGGCTATACAGACTGTTTGTTTAAATAGATTTTAAATTCATGAACAGCACTACAGGGCTATTCAGACTGTTTAAATAGATTTTAAATTCATGAACAGCACTACAGGGCTATTCAGACTGTTTGTTTAAATAGATTTTAAATTCATGAACAGCACTACAGGCTATACAGACTGTTTGTTTAAATAGATTTTAAATTCATGAACAGCACTACAGGCTATACAGACTGTTTGTTTAAATAGATTTTAAATTCATGAACAGCACTACAGGGCTATTCAGACTGTTTAAATAGATTTTAAATTCATGAACAGCACTACAGGGCTATACAGACTGTTTGTTTAAATAGATTTTAAATTCATGAACAGCACTACAGGGCTATTCAGACTGTTTAAATAGATTTTAAATTCATGAACAGCACTACAGGGCTATTCAGACTGTTTGTTTAAATAGATTTTAAATTCATGAACAGCACTACAGGCTATACAGACTGTTTGTTTAAATAGATTTTAAATTCATGAACAGCACTACAGGGCTATTCAGACTGTTTAAATAGATTTTAAATTCATGAACAGCACTACAGGGCTATACAGACTGTTTAAATAGATTTTAAATTCATGAACAGCACTACAGGGCTATTCAGACTGTTTAAATAGATTTTAAATTCATGAACAGCACTACAGGGCTATTCAGACTGTTTGTTTAAATAGATTTTAAATTCATGAACAGCACTACAGGGCTATTCAGACTGTTTAAATAGATTTTAAATTCATGAACAGCACTACAGGGCTATTCAGACTGTTTGTTTAAATAGATTTTAAATTCATGAACAGCACTACAGGGCTATTCAGACTGTTTAAATAGATTTTAAATTCATGAACAGCACTACAGGGCTATTCAGACTGTTTAAATAGATTTTAAATTCATGAACAGCACTACAGGGCTATTCAGACTGTTTAAATAGATTTTAAATTCATGAACAGCACTACAGGCTATACAGACTGTTTGTTTAAATAGATTTTAAATTCATGAACAGCACTACAGGGCTATTCAGACTGTTTAAATAGATTTTAAATTCATGAACAGCACTACAGGGCTATACAGACTGTTTGTTTAAATAGATTTTAAATTCATGAACAGCACTACAGGGCTATTCAGACTGTTTAAATAGATTTTAAATTCATGAACAGCACTACAGGGCTATTCAGACTGTTTGTTTAAATAGATTTTAAATTCATGAACAGCACTACAGGCTATACAGACTGTTTGTTTAAATAGATTTTAAATTCATGAACAGCACTACAGGGCTATTCAGACTGTTTAAATAGATTTTAAATTCATGAACAGCACTACAGGGCTATTCAGACTGTTTAAATAGATTTTAAATTCATGAACAGCACTACAGGGCTATACAGACTGTTTGTTTAAATAGATTTTAAATTCATGAACAGCACTACAGGGCTATTCAGACTGTTTAAATAGATTTTAAATTCATGAACAGCACTACAGGGCTATTCAGACTGTTTGTTTAAATAGATTTTAAATTCATGAACAGCACTACAGGCTATACAGACTGTTTGTTTAAATAGATTTTAAATTCATGAACAGCACTACAGGGCTATTCAGACTGTTTAAATAGATTTTAAATTCATGAACAGCACTACAGGGCTATACAGACTGTTTAAATAGATTTTAAATTCATGAACAGCACTACAGGGCTATTCAGACTGTTTAAATAGATTTTAAATTCATGAACAGCACTACAGGGCTATTCAGACTGTTTGTTTAAATAGATTTTAAATTCATGAACAGCACTACAGGGCTATTCAGACTGTTTAAATAGATTTTAAATTCATGAACAGCACTACAGGGCTATTCAGACTGTTTGTTTAAATAGATTTTAAATTCATGAACAGCACTACAGGGCTATTCAGACTGTTTAAATAGATTTTAAATTCATGAACAGCACTACAGGGCTATTCAGACTGTTTAAATAGATTTTAAATTCATGAACAGCACTACAGGGCTATTCAGACTGTTTAAATAGATTTTAAATTCATGAACAGCACTACAGGGCTATTCACACTGTTTAAATAGATTTTAAATAGCCTGTTTAAATGGAACCAATCTACTCAGAGAAAGGATCCTTGAGGAGGTTCAGAAGCATTTAAACTAGAAAGGAAGGGGGGAGAAATCAACAAAAAAACAGAAGGGAGACCACATGAAAACAAGGACAACAACCCAGGTAAGACAGCCATTAAATGTATTTATCTAAATCTAGAAGTCTCAGAAACAAAATGTTAGAACTTGAAGCTACTGCACTAACAAGTAACTACGATGCGATAGGTGTTACAGAAACTTGGCTATCCGAGAGGGATGGAGACGAATATAATATTAGTGGGTATACACTGTATAGGAAAGACAGGCAGGACAGAAGAGGCGGAGGGGTAGCGCTATACATAAGAAATAGTCTTGAAGCCCAGGTGTTAAATCAGGACAAAGAAAACAATGCAGAATCAATATGGGTCAGAATAATGGACACAAATTCAAAGGGCATAATAATAGGAGCATGCTATAGACCGCCAAACTCAGATGCTGAGCAAAATAATCTGTTATACAATGACATTCGAAATGCGTGTAGAAAAGGAGAAGCCATACTAATGGGGATTTCAACTTCCCCCGTATAAAATGGGAGAACCCGGTGGGGAGCACGACGGACGAAATTGAAATGGTAGAAATGACAAATGACTGCTTCCTAACGCAATTTGTCAAGGCACCGACTAGAGGGGAGGCATGCCTTGATTTAATCTTTTCAAATAATGAAGACAGAATAAGTAAAACAGAGGTCAGAGAGCCATTGGCAAACTCAGACCACAACATGGTCTAATTTGAAGTGTTTTTTAAAACCCCAAAAGTAATGACTAAAGCTAAGGTTTACAATTTTAGAAAAGCAAACTATGAAGGTATGAAACAGAGACTAACAGAAGTAGATTGGAGTAAAATAGAGAAAACATCCACAGAAAAAGGATGGCTGTTTTTTAAAAATGTAGTACTAGAGGCACAAAACGATTACATCCCAAAAGTAGACAAATCTAAATCTAAAACAAAATGGCCAAAATGGTTTAATAGATCAATTAAAAAAATATTCAGCGAAAAAGGCACTTTACAGAGTGTTTAAAAGGGACCAAAACAAAGTACACAGAAAGAGTACTTGGAACTGCAAACACAAGTCAAAAAGGAAGTTAGAAAGGCCAAGAGAGATAGAAATCAATATTGCTAAGGGGCTAAAACCAATTCCAAAATGTTTTTCCAATATTATAACAGCAAGAGAACATTCAAAGAGGAGGTTAAATGTCTAAGAGACACAAATGGCAAAATCATAGATGAAGAAAAAAATAGCAAATATATTAAATGATTACTTTTCACAGGTTTTACAAAGGAGGACACGGACAACATGCCCCACATGTCGACCTGTTCCTATCCAATTTTAAATAACTTTAGCATAACAGAGGCAGAAGTGTTAAATGGACCAGGAGCTCTTAAAATAAACAAATCCCCTGGGCCGGATGAGATCCTCCCAATAGTACTCAAAGAAATGAAAGAAGTTATTTACAAACCGCTAACCAAGATCATGCAACAGTCTCTTGACACAGGGGTTGTACCGACAGACTGGAAAATTGCAAACGTAATACCGATCCACAAAAAGGGAGACAAAACCGAACCAGGTATCTACAGAACAATAAGCCTGACTTCTATTATATGTAAACTATAATAAGATCCAAAATGGAACATTACCTATATGGTAACAATATCCTGGGAGACAGTCAGCATGGTTTTAGGAAAGGGAGATTGTGTCTAATTAACCTGCTTGACTTTTTTGAGGATGCAACATTTAAAATGGATAATTGCAAAGCATACGACATGGTTTATTTAGATTTCCAGAAAGCTTTTGACAAAGTCCCGCATAAAAGATTAATTCTCAAACTGAACGCAGTAGGGTTCTAAGGAAATGCATGCACATGGATTAGGGAGTGGTTAACATGTAGAAAACAGAAAGTACTGATTAGCGGAGAAACCTCAAAATGGAGTGAGGTAACCAGTGGTGTACCACAGGGATCAGTATTAGGTCCTCTGCTATTCCTAATCTACATTAATGATTTAGATTCTGGTATAATAAGCAAACTCGTTAAATTTGCAGACGACACAAAAATAGGAGGAGTGGCAAACACTGTTGCAGCAGCAAAGGTCATTCAAAATGATCTAGACAGCATTCAGAACTGGGCTGACACATGGCAAATGACATTTAATAGAGAAAAGTGTAAAGTATTGCATGCAGGCAATAAAAATGTGTATTATAAATATCATATGGGAGATACTGAAATTGAGGAAGGGAACTATGAAAAAGACCTAGGAGTTTATGTTGACTCAGAAATCTCTTCCTCTAGACAATGTGGGGAAGCTATAAAAAAGGCCAACAAGATGCTCGGATATATTGTGAGAAGTGTTGAATTTAAATCAAGGGAAGTAATGTTAAAACTTTACAATGCATTAGTAAGACCTCACCTAGAATATTGTGTTCAGTTCTGGTCACCTCGTTACAAAAAGGATATTGCTGCTCTAGAAAGAGTGCAAAGAAGAGCAACCAGAATTATCCAAGGTTTAAAAGGCATGTCGTATGCAGACAGGCTAAAAAATGGAATCTATTCATTTTTTAACAAAGAAGACTACGCGGCGATCTGATTCAAACATTCAAAATCCTAAAAGGTATTGACAATGTCGACCCAGGGGACTTTTTTGACCTAAAAAAAGAAACAAGAACCATGGGTAACAAATGGAGATTAGATAAAGGGACATTCAGAACAGAAAATAGGAGGCACTTTTTTACACAGAGAATTGTGACGGTCTGGAACCAACTCCCCAGTAATGTTGTTGAAGCTGACACCCTGGGATCCTTCATGAAGCTGCTTGATGAGATTCTGGGATCAATAAGCTACTAACAACCAAACGAGCAAGATGGGCTGAATGGGGCCTCCTCTCTTTTGTAAACTTTCTTATGTTCTTATGTTCCTATTTTAAATTCATGAAGAGCACTACAGGGCTATAGAGCCTGTTTAAATAGATTTTAAATTCATGAACAACACGACAGGGCTATACAGACTGTTTAAATAGATTTTAAATTCATGAACAGCACGACAGGGCTATTCAGACTGTTTAAATAGATTTTAAATTCATGAGTAGGAGGCTGCGTGGCCAATTGGTTAAAGAAAAGGGTTTGTAACCAGGAGGTCCCCGGTTCAAATCCCACCTCAGCCACTGACTCATTGTGTGATCCTGAGCAAGTCACTTAACCTCCTTGTGCTCCGTCTTTCGGGTGAGACATTGTTGTAAGTGACTCTGCAGCTGATGCATAGTTCACACACCCTAGTCTCTGTAAGTCGCCTTGGATAAAGGCGTCTGCTAAAATAAACAAATAATAATAATGAACAGCACTACAGGGCTATATATAAGGGCGTCTGCTAAGAAATAAATAATAATAATATACAGCCTGTTTAAATAGATTTTAAATTATTGAAAAAGACACAAGTGCATTACTGTACAAACTCCCCTTCGCGCTGGTGTGGCAGCTGCATTTCAAATAGTGCATCAGATCAGTTATTTACACAAAACACGCTCTGCTACAGTAGCAACGATACAGCACAGACCGGTGAACTATGAAATCTCTGCATCCTGCAAAACGGTTGCATTGCCTGTTTCAAAACAATGCTCCCAACAACGATCATATTTAATATTATAGAAAATAATGGTTTTCATTTAAAGATTTTCATCGTCTTGGGACTTTCCACAGAATGTCCTCGATTACAATAACCCGCCAGTAAGAATACTGGAGAGGAGAAAGCAGAGGACGACCCAGTCTCGTGCAATCTCATACTTTGAAATGATCTTCAGGGATTTACTGCAGCTTGCAGCATCATACCGCACGCTGAATGGGCTAACTGTATCTCAGTGTCGTTCGTCTTGCCACTACATGCCTGCATCAAATAAATCGTAGACAAAGCAATAGCGAGACATCAGCTTACCCAGGCTGCCCGTCGGCGGGGAGCGAGTTCATCTGCAGTGCGGTGCATCCGGCACCAGCGAGTTCCGCTCATTCCCCGGCTTCCTTCTATTTACAAAAATGTTATAATGTTACTGTTCCTCATCTACACCGCTTCGCCACCAGGCTATCCGTTCAGCCACAGACCGAAATGCATCGCGTTTGAAAGCGATCCATGTCAATGTGTTGCAACAAATCACTATTTTAAACAGACACTGGTGTATTTATTACGCAGTGGTGCTGTGTTCAGGGCTAACCCCGTATGGTTTGTAAGCGCCCTCCCTTCGGAGCTGCAGAAATCATCTCACCGGCAGAGCTGTCCAGCGCTTCAGCAGCTAGCGGGTTTCACGCCTGAAGGGTGCTGCTGCTGCTGGGGCGGTGGCGGGACAGGGCGCCGGGACACGCAGCCAGCCGGAAGCCTTCTGTGCTCCAGTAGCAACAGCGGCAGCTTTAGAGGACAGGGAGAGGGGCTTCTACTCCTAGCCACGAATTAATCACTCTCTCCGGGGCAGATGATCGCGACCCTGGGGGAGGAGGAGCAGGGCACAAGGCGTGACATAATGCTCAGGGCAAATGAGGACAAACACACACACACACACACAAACAAACACACACAAACAAACACACAAACAAATACACACACACACGCGGCACAGGTGTTGCTGCTCGTTCACTGTGCTTATTCCCTCGCCCTCCTTGTATCCATGTTTAACTTTCATGGGGTTTGCTTTTCCTGCTTTCTCTCTCGATACACAAAGCGTCACTGCGCCTGCCTCGTCTCCTAGAAACCGCCTGTCTGCCGATCTCCAGGGCTGCCGTGCCGCGGAGACAAGGCAGAGTGCAACCCTCTCCACACTGACAAACAGGAATAAGTGACCAGAATATGACAGAGTTTGTGGCAAATAAATCCAGGGCAGTTCATACATCAAAGACAATGGTTTACAATTCCAGGAGAGCAGACTGCAAAGCAATGCAACAGGAGCTTCTATTGACTGGGACAGAATACTAATAGATAATGAAGCTGAAAACAACTGGATTACATTAAGAAATATAACGGTAGGAATAAATGGTAAAGTAGCAGCATGGATTCATAACTGGAGATAGGAAGCAGAGAGTTATAATTAGAGGCCAGGCATCAACCTGGAGTAACGGAACAAGTGGGCTACCACAGGGATCAGTATTGGGACCATTGCTATTGTTAATCTATATAAATGACTTGGACCAAGACATCAATCAGTCAACCATGCACATTTACAGACGACACAAAACTGGGAGGGGTAGCCAACTCTCAATCAGCAACTCTACTAATACAAAGAGATTTCGACAAGACTCCAGCTTGGGCTGACACAAGGCAGATGAAATTTAATGTGAATAAATGTGAAGTCTTGCACATCGGGTGCAAAAACATTGGAGGCAAGTACAGCATGAATAGTAATGAAACAGAAGAGGCTATGTATGAAAAGGACTTGAGGTAGTAGTGGATGAATCTCTTAAGCCAACTAGACAGGCAAAGAGAATGCTAGGTTATACAGCCAAGACAGTGGAATTCAAATCTAGAGAAGTTATATTAAATTATACAATGCACTGGTACAACCACACCTAGAATACTGTGTCCAGCTCTGAGGAGGAGGGAGTGAAAACACTGGAGGGGATCTGTACCTCCCTGAGCTCTCATCTTCCTGGGATCTCTGAGGCTGGGAGGAGGGAATGAAAATACTGGAGGGGATCTGTACCTCCCTGAGCTCTCATCTTCCTGGGATCTCTGAGGCTGGGAGGAGGGAATGAAAACACTGGAGGGGATCTGTACCTCCCTGAGCTCTCATCTTCCTGGGATCTCTGAGGCTGGGAGGAGGGAATGAAAACACTGGAGGGGATCTGTACCTCCCTGAGCTCTCATCTTCCTGGGATCTCTGAGGCTGGGAGGAGGGAATGAAAACACTGGAGGGGATGTGTACCTCCCTGAGCTCTCATCTTCCTGGGATCTCTGAGGCTAGGAGGAGGGAATGAAAACACTGGAGGGGATGTGTACCTCCCTGAGCTCTCATCTTCCTGGGATCTCTGAGGCTGGGAGGAGGGAATGAAAACACTGGAGGGGATCTGTACCTCCCTGAGCTCTCATCTTCCTGGGATCTCTGAGGCTGGGAGGAGGGAGTGAAAACACTGGAGGGGATGTGTACCTCCCTGAGCTCTCATCTTCCTGGGATCTCTGAGGCTGGGAGGAGGGAATGAAAACACTGGAGGGGATCTGTACCTCCCTGAGCTCTCATCTTCCTGGGATCTCTGAGGCTGGGAGGAGGGAGTGAAAACACTGGAGGGGATGTGTACCTCCCTGAGCTCTCATCTTCCTGGGATCTCTGAGGCTGGGAGGAGGGAGTGAAAACACTGGAGGGATGTGTACCTCCCTGAGCTCTCATCTTCCTGGGATCTCTGAGGCTAGGAGGAGGGAATGAAAACACTGGAGGGGATGTGTACCTCCCTGAGCTCTCATCTTCCTGGGATCTCTGAGGCTGGGAGGAGGGAATGAAAACACTGGAGGGGATCTGTACCTCCCTGAGCTCTCATCTTCCTGGGATCTCTGAGGCTGGGAGGACTCCACGAGATCAGGGGCATTTGATCTGGATTATGTTGTGCAACTGAGTTTTTCAAAACACGTATTTATAGGTACAGCTTTAATAAAAAAGCATACTCATGCGCCTCCTTAAAGCTTGTCTGAGCTGCTGGACTCCCGACCAACGAGGAAGATGATGAAGATGTCTATGTAGGCAGAAATAAAATATCTATTATTTGCATGCGTTATGTGTGCACTAACATTAAAAGTGATTTAGATTTTGTTAAAAAAATTATATAGAACAAAATAAATTGTGTATTAATCATTATTACCAAGCTCTTATTTCTTTTTTTAAATGATGTCAAAAAAAAATTATTAAGAATGTTACACAGCGAGATCCTCTTTAATAGAAACCGAAGTAACAAACAGTAACGGGCCACCTCTTCAGTCAGTCTGGTCCCCCACCCCCAACTCCAACCACCACCCCAACTCCAATCCCACCCCCAACTCCAACCACCACCCCCACCCCCAACTCCAATCCCCACCCCCACCCCAACTCCAACAACCAACCCCAACTCCAACCACCCCCACCCCCAACTCCAATCCCCACCCCCACCCCCAACTCCAACCACCACCCCCAACTCCAACTCCACCCACCACCCCCAACTCCAACCACCACCCCCAACTCCAATCCCCACCCCCACCCCTAACTCCAACCACCACCCCCCAACCCAATCCCCACCCCCACTCCAACCACCACCCCAACTCCAATCCCCACCCCAACTCCAACCACCAACCCCAACCACCACCCCCACCCCCAACTCCAATCCCCACCCCCACCCCAACTCCAACCACCACCCCCACCCCCAACTCCAATCCCCACCCCCAACTCCAACAACCACCCCCAACTCCAACCACCACCCCCACCCCCAACTCCAACCCCCACCCCCACCCCCAACCACCCCAACTCCAACCACCACCCCCACCCCCAACTCCAACCACCACCCCCACCCCCACCCCCAACTCCAACCACCACCCCCACCCCCAACTCCACCCCCACCCCCACCCCAACCACCACCACCCACCCCCAACTCCAACCACCACCCCACCACCCCAACTCCAACCACCACCCCCACCCCACCAAACCCCAACTCCAACCACTGCCCCCACCCCACCAAACCTCAACTCCAACCACCACCCCCACCCCACCAAACCCCAACTCCAACCACTGCCCCCACCCCCACCAAACCCCAACTCCAACCACTGCCCCCACCCCCACCAAACCTCAACTCCAACCACTGCCCCCACCCCCACCAAACCCCAACTCCAACCACTGCCCCCACCCCCACCAAACCTCAACTCCAACCACTGCCCCCACCCCCACCAAACCTCAACTCCAACCACTGCCCCCACCCCACCAAACCTCAACTCCAACCACCACCCCCACCCCCACCAAACCCCAACTCCAACCACTGCCCCCACCCCCACCAAACCCCAACTCCAACCACCACCCCCACCCCCACCAAACCCCAACTCCAACCACCACCCCCACCCCCACCAAACCTCAACTCCAACCACCACCCCCACCCCCACCAAACCTCAACTCCAACCACCACCCCCACCCCCACCAAACCCCAACTCCAACCACCACCCCCACCAAACCCCAACTCCAACCACCACCCCCACCAAACCCCAACACAAAAACACACAATATATTTACTGGGAATTCTTTATTTTAACAAAAAAACATAAAGCTATTTATTTAAATGATTTATCTCATTGAATAAAACAAACAGAAAATCCTCACAAAAGACTGAACGAATTTCCAAACAGAGACGAGGATCTTAGACGGGCCGTCCCAGCTCCCAGAGGCACAGATCAGGAGCCAGGCCCTTCGTGACGTACAGATCAGGAGCCAGGCCCTTCGTGACGTACAGATCAGGAGCCAGGCCCTTCGTGACGTACAGATCAGGAGCCAGGCCCCTCGTGACGTACAGATCAGGAGCTGGGCCTCTCGTGAGACACAGTAGAGTGGCTGGGGGCAGGGGTGGGGTTCTGATTCCTCTTCGTTGAGCCACATCTAGGGGCAGAGAAATCAAATGCCCTGTTTAATGATGCAGATCGAGGAACCCTGTGCTTCAGATTCAATACAAATCAAGCACCCTGTTTACTGATGCAGATCGAGGAACCCTGTGCTTCAGATTCAATACAAATCAAGCACCCTGTTTACTGATGCAGATCGAGGAACCCTGTGCTTCAGATTCAATACAAATCAAGCACCCTGTTTAATGATGCAGATCGAGGAACCCTGTGCTTCAAATTCAATACAAATCAAGCACCCTGTTTACTGATGCAGATTGAGGAACCCTGTGCTTCAGATTCAATACAAATCAAGCACCCTGTTTAAGGATGCAGATCGAGGAACCCTGTGCTTCAGATTCAATACAAATAAAGCACCCTGTTTACTGATGCAGATCGAGGAACCCTGTGCTTCAGCACACAGCCTCATATTGAATCCCATTCTTCCTCTCACTGAATTGATGAATCTGGACGAGGAGCTGTGAGACGGACCCCTCCCTCCACTGCGGCTCCACCGTTCTGATGAACACTGCCCCTGTCAGACAGTTGCACACGTCACTCTGTGCAGAACACAGGAACCTCGTGGTGCCACATCTGAATGTCTTACCTCCAGCTCCCCCGTTCTCTTTATTGTAAATGTCACGGCATTACAGGATCGTTTTCATCCATAAACAACATTCCAGGACATTAAAACCTGCTTCAGCTCTAAACTGCGAGATTATAATGTGCTTTGGAAACCTGAGACAAGCGACCCCGACGCACGTCCTCGGACCCTCGTCTGGAAAGCTTTTAAACACTGAATGAGTCCCGGTCCTCTCTGCCAAGAACAGCTAATGAAGGAAGCAAAGAGTGTGAACCAGACGAGCGAAGAGAGGAAGAGTGTGCAATAAAGAGTGTGAACCAGACGAACGAAGAGAGGAAGAGAGTGCAATAAAGAGTGTGAACCAGACGAACAAAGAGAGGAAGAGAGTGCAATAAAGAGTGTGAACCAGACGAGCGAAGAGAGGAAGAGAGTGCAATAAAGAGTGTGAACCAGATGAACGAAGAGAGGAAGAGAGTGCAATAAAGAGTGTGAACCAGACGAACAAAGAGGAAGAGAGTGCAATAAAGAGTGTGAACCAGACGAACAAAGAGAGGAAGAGAGTGCAATAAAGAGTGTGAACCAGACGAACGAAGAGAGGAAGAGAGTGCAATAAAGAGTGTGAACCAGATGAACGAAGAGAGGAGAGGAGAGGAAGGCAGCGAGACGGACACTCACTTTAGAGAGGAGAGGAAGGCAGCGAGACGGACACTCACTTTGGAGAGGAGAGGAGAGGAAGGCAGCGAGACGGACACTCACTTTGGAGAGGAGAGGAGAGGAAGGCAGCGAGACGGACACTCACTTTGGAGAGGAGAGGAGAGGAAGGCAGCGAGACGGACACTCACTTTAGAGAGGAGAGGAAGGCAGCGAGACGGACACTCACTTTAGAGAGGAGAGGAAGGCAGCGAGACGGACACACTTTGGAGAGGAGAGGAGAGGAAGGCAGCGAGACAGACACTCACTTTAGAGAGGAGAGGAAGGCAGCGAGACGGACACTCACTTTGGAGAGGAGAGGAAGGCAGCGAGACGGACACTCACTTTGGAGAGGAGAGGAAGGCTGCGAGACGGACACTCAATTTGGAGAGGAAGGCTGCGAGACGGACACTCACTTTAGAGAGGAGAGGAAGGCAGTGAGACGGACACTCACTTTAGAGAGGAGAGGAAGGCAGCGAGACGGACACTCACTTTGGAGAGGAGAGGAGAGGAAGGCAGCGAGACGGACACTCACTTTGGAGAGGAGAGGAAGGCAGCGAGACGGACACTCACTTTGGAGAGGAGAGGAGAGGAAGGCAGTGAGACGGACACTCACTTTGGAGAGGAGAGGAGAGGAAGGCATCGAGACGGACACTCACTTTAGAGAGGAGAGGAAGGCAGCGAGACGGACACTCACTTTGGAGAGAGGAGAGGAGAGGAAGGCAGCGAGACGGACACTCACTTTGGAGAGAGGAGAGGACAGGAAGGCAGCGAGACGGACACTCAATTTAGAGAGGAGAGGACAGGAAGGCAGCGAGACGGACACTCACTTTGGAGAGGAGAGGAGAGGAAGGCAGCGAGACGGACACTCAATTTAGAGAGGAGAGGACAGGAAGGCAGCGAGACGGACACTCACTTTGGAGAGGAGAGGACAGGAAGGCAGCGAGACGGACACTCACTTTGGAGAGAGGAGAGGAGAGGAAGGCAGCGAGACGGACACTCACTTTGGAGAGAGGAGAGGACAGGAAGGCAGCGAGACGGACACTCAATTTAGAGAGGAGAGGACAGGAAGGCAGCGAGACGGACACTCACTTTGGAGAGGAGAGGAGAGGAAGGCAGCGAGACGGACACTCACTTTGGAGAGGAGAGGAAGGCTGCGAGACGGACACTCAATTTGGAGAGGAAGGCTGCGAGACGGACACTCACTTGCTCCTGGCTGCCAGCTCAGGGGGGATGTCGCAGCCCAGAAAGGCCCCGTTGAGAGTGGAGTACTCCAGCAGCGCCCCGAAACACGGGTCCTGAAACGAGTCAGGGGGTCAACTAGCAACACAGCCCCCCCAATCCACACACTGCCCTTAGCAGTACCCAGAGAGGAAAGGGAGAACCCAATGCTGACAATGTTAAACATTTCTTCCTCATTAGTAGTATTAGTGGTATAGTAGTATTAGTAGTACTATTACAGTATTAGCAGTAGTATTAGTAGTACTATTACAGTATTAGCAGTAGTATTATAGTATAAGTAGTACTTTTTATTTTTTATTTTAATTTGGACTCTGCAAATTGTTTTTTTTACCCCACTTTCTCCCCAATTTGAAATCCCCAATTTCAAGCCTGGCTCACCGCTGCCACCCCCGCGCTGACTCGGGAGAGACCAAGACGAGCACACGCTGTCCTCCAAGCGCAGCCGTCAGCCGTCCGCTTCTTTACACACTGCAGGCTCGCCAGTAGTATTATAGTTGTGGTAGTATTACAGTAGTAGGATTATAGTATTATATTAGTGGTAGTATTACAGTAGTAGTATTATAGTAGTGGTAGTATTACAGTAGGAGTATTATAGTATTAGTAGCAGCAGCAGTACTATTCGGTCACGTTGCCACCAGCCTCCCTGCATCAGGAATCGAAGCACACTGACCTTGATGAGCACATGGGGGTTTCCCACCACGATCAGCAGGGCTTTAGGGCGCGTGACGGCCACGTTGAAGCGCTTGGGGTTCGAGAGGAAACCCAGAACATGCTGCACGTCTTCATCCAGCCGGTCCTCATTGGAACGCACCTGCGACACGGAGAGAGTGGAGTTACAGACTTCATGGTGCTGCCACACAAGCACCCGACTGACTGCAAACTGCCATGATGTACCCAGCACTGCAGATTCATGGTGGGTCTGCTCTGTGTATATTCATGGTGTGTGTGCACTGTGTATATTCATGGTGTGTGTGCACTGTGTATATTCATGGTGTGTGTGCACTGTGTATATTCATGGTGGGTCTGCTCTGTGTATATTCATGGTGTGTGTGCACTGTGTATATTCATGGTGTGTGTGCACTGTGTATATTCATGGTGTGTGTGCACTGTGTATATTCATGGTGTGTGTGCACTGTGTATATTCATGGTGGGTCTGCTCTGTGTATATTCATGGTGGGTCTGCACTGTGTATATTCATGGTGTGTGTGCTCTGTGTATATTCATGGTGGGTCTGCACTGTGTATATTCATGATGGGTCTGCACTGTGTATATTCATGGTGGGTCTGCACTCTGCTCTGTGTATATTCATGGTGGGTCTGCACTGTGTATATTCATGGTGGGTCTGCACTGTGTATATTCATGATGGGTCTGCACTGTGTATATTCATGGTGGGTCTGCACTGTGTATATTCATGGTGGGTCTGCTCTGTGTATATTCATGGTGTGTGTGCACTGTGTATATTCATGGTGGGTCTGCACTCTGCTCTGTGTATATTCATGGTGGGTCTGCACTGTGTATATTCATGGTGTGTGTGCACTGTGTATATTCATGGTGTGTGTGCTCTGTGTATAGTCATGGTGTGTGTGCTCTGTGTATAGTCATGGTGTGTGTGCACTGTGTATATTCATGGTGGGTCTGTACTGTGTATATTCATGGTGTGTGTGCTCTGTGTATATTCATGGTGTGTGTGCCCTGTGTATATTCATGGTGTGTGTGCTCTCTGTACTGTGTATATTCATGGTGGGTCTGCACTGTGTATATTCATGGTGGGTCTGCACTGTGTATATTCATGGTGTGTGTGCTCTGTGTATATTCATGGTGGGTCTGCACTGTGTATATTCATGGTGGGTCTGCTCTGTGTATATTCATGGTGGGTCTGCACTGTGTATATTCATGGTGTGTGTGCTCTGTGTATATTCATGGTGTGTGTGCACTCTGCTCTGTGTATATTCATGGTGTGTGTGCCCTGTGTATAAGAACATAAGAAAGTTTACAAACGAGAGGAGGCCCCATTCAGCCCATCTTGCTCATTTGGTTGTTAGTAGCTTATTGATCCCAGAATCTCATCAAGCAGCTTCTTGAAGGATCCCAGGGTGTCAGCTTCAACAACATTACTGGGGAGTTGGTTCCAGATCCTCACAATTCTTTGTGTAAAAAAGTGCCTCCTATTTTCTGTTCTGAATGCCCCTTTATCTAATCTCCATTTGTGACCCCTGGTCCTTGTTTCTTTTTTCAGGTCAAAGAAGTCCCCTGGGTTGACATTGTCAATACCTTTTAGAATTTTGAATGTTTGAATCAGATCACCATGTAGTCTTCTTTGTTCAAGACTGTATAGATTCGATTCTTTTAGCCTGTCTGCATACGACATGCCTTTTAAACCTTGGATAATTCTGGTTTCTCTTCTTTACACTGGGTCTGCACTGTGTATATTCATGGTGGGTCTGCACTCTGCTCTGTGTATATTCATGGTGGGTCTGCACTGTGTATATTCATGGTGGGTCTGCACTGTGTATATTCATGATGGGTCTGCACTGTGTATATTCATGGTGGGTCTGCACTGTGTATATTCATGGTGGGTCTGCTCTGTGTATATTCATGGTGTGTGTGCACTGTGTATATTCATGGTGGGTCTGCACTCTGCTCTGTGTATATTCATGGTGGGTCTGCACTGTGTATATTCATGGTGTGTGTGCACTGTGTATATTCATGGTGTGTGTGCTCTGTGTATATTCATGGTGTGTGTGCTCTGTGTATAGTCATGGTGTGTGTGCTCTGTGTATAGTCATGGTGTGTGTGCACTGTGTATATTCATGGTGGGTCTGTACTGTGTATATTCATGGTGTGTGTGCTCTGTGTATATTCATGGTGTGTGTGCCCTGTGTATATTCATGGTGGGTCTGCACTGTGTATATTCATGGTGGGTCTGCACTGTGTATATTCATGATGGGTCTGCACTGTGTATATTCATGGTGGGTCTGCACTGTGTATATTCATGGTGGGTCTGCTCTGTGTATATTCATGGTGTGTGTGCACTGTGTATATTCATGGTGGGTCTGCACTCTGCTCTGTGTATATTCATGGTGGGTCTGCACTGTGTATATTCATGGTGTGTGTGCACTGTGTATATTCATGGTGTGTGTGCTCTGTGTATAGTCATGTGTGTGTGCTCTGTGTATAGTCATGGTGTGTGTGCACTGTGTATATTCATGGTGGGTCTGTACTGTGTATATTCATGGTGTGTGTGCTCTGTGTATATTCATGGTGTGTGTGCCCTGTGTATATTCATGGTGTGTGTGCTCTCTGTACTGTGTATATTCATGGTGGGTCTGCACTGTGTATATTCATGGTGGGTCTGCACTGTGTATATTCATGGTGTGTGTGCTCTGTGTATATTCATGGTGGGTCTGCACTGTGTATATTCATGGTGGGTCTGCTCTGTGTATATTCATGGTGGGTCTGCACTGTGTATATTCATGGTGTGTGTGCTCTGTGTATATTCATGGTGTGTGTGCACTCTGCTCTGTGTATATTCATGGTGTGTGTGCCCTGTGTATAAGAACATAAGAAAGTTTACAAACGAGAGGAGGCCCCATTCAGCCCATCTTGCTCATTTGGTTGTTAGTAGCTTATTGATCCCAGAATCTCATCAAGCAGCTTCTTGAAGGATCCCAGGGTGTCAGCTTCAACAACATTACTGGGGAGTTGGTTCCAGATCCTCACAATTCTTTGTGTAAAAAAGTGCCTCCTATTTTCTGTTCTGAATGCCCCTTTATCTAATCTCCATTTGTGACCCCTGGTCCTTGTTTCTTTTTTCAGGTCAAAGAAGTCCCCTGGGTTGACATTGTCAATACCTTTTAGAATTTTGAATGTTTGAATCAGATCACCATGTAGTCTTCTTTGTTCAAGACTGTATAGATTCGATTCTTTTAGCCTGTCTGCATACGACATGCCTTTTAAACCTTGGATAATTCTGGTTTCTCTTCTTTGCACTCTTTCTAGAGCAGCAATATCCTTTTTATAACAAGGTGACCAGAACTGAACACAATATTCTAGGTGAGGTCTTACTAATGCATTGTAAAGTTTTAACATTACTTCCCTTGATTTAAATTCAACACTTCTCACAATATATCCGAGCATCTTGTTAGCCTTTTTTATAGCTTCCCCACATTGTCTAGATGAAGACATTTCTAAGTCAACATAAACTCCTAGGTCTTTTTCATAGATCCCTTCTTCAATTTCAGTATCTCCCATATGATATTTATAATGCACATTTTTATTGCCTGCATGCAATACTTTACACTTTTCTCTATTAAATGTCATTTGCCATGTGTCTGCCCAGTTCTGAATGCTGTCTAGATCATTTTGAATGACCTTTGCTGCTGCAACAGTGTTTGCCACTCCTCCTATTTTTGTGTTGTCTGCAAATTTAACAAGTTTGCTTACTATACCAGAATCTAAATCATTAATGTAGATTAGGAATAGCAGAGGACCTAATACTGATCCCTGTGGTACACCACTGGTTACCTCACTCCATTTTGAGGTTTCTCCTCTAATCAGTACTTTATGTTTTCTACATGTTAACCACTCCCTAATCCATGTGCTTGCATTTCCTTAGATCCCTACTGCATTCAGTTTGAGAATTAATCTTTTATGCGGGACTTTGTCAAAAGCTTTCTGGAAATCTAAATAAACCATGTCGTATGCTTTGCAGTTATCCATTTTCAATGTTGCATCCTCAAAAAAGTCAAGTAGGTTAGTTAGACACAATCTCCCTTTCCTAAAACCATGCTGACTGTCTCCCAGGATATTGTTACCATATAGGTAATGTTCCATTTTGGATCTTATTATAGTTTCCATAAGTTTACATATAATAGAAGTCAGGCTTATTGTTCTGTAGATACCTGGTTCGGTTTTGTCTCCCTTTTTGTGGATCGGTATTACGTTTGCTATTTTCCAGTCTGTCGGTACAACCCCTGTGTCAAGAGACTGTTGCATGATCTTGGTTAGCGGTTTGTAAATAACTTCTTTCATTTCTTTGAGTACTATTGGGAGGATCTCATCCGGCCCAGGGGATTTGTTTATTTTAAGAGCTCTTAGTCCCTTTAACACTTCTGCCTCTGTTATGCTAAAGTTATTTAAAACTGGATAGGAACAGGTCGACATGTGGGGCATGTTGTCCGTGTCCTCCTTTGTAAAAACTTGTGAAAAGTAGTCATTTATATATATATATATATATATATATATATATATATATATATATATATATATATATATATATATATATATATATTTTAATTGATCTATTAAGCCATTTTGGCCATTTTGTTTTAGATTTAGATTTGTCTACTTTTGGGATGTAATCGTTTTGTGCCTCTAGTACTACATTTTTAAAAAACAGCCATCCTTTTTCTGTGGATGTTTTCTCTATTTTACTCCAATCTACTTCTGTTAGTCTCTGTTTCATACCTTCATAGTTTGCTTTTCTAAAATTGTAAACCTTAGCTTTAGTCATTACTTTTGGGGTTTTAAAAAATATTTCAAATGAGACCATGTTGTGTGTGCACTGTGTATATTCATGGTGGGTCTGCACTCTGCTCTGTGTATATTCATGGTGGGTCTGCACTGTGTATATTCATGGTGTGTGTGCACTGTGTATATTCATGGTGGGTCTGCACTGTGTATATTCATGGTGGGTCTGCACTGTGTATATTCATGGTGGGTCTGCACTGTGTATATTCATGGTGTGTGTGCTCTGTGTATATTCATGGTGTGTGTGCACTGTGTATATTCATGGTGGGTCTGCTCTGTGTATATTCATGGTGGGTCTGTACTGTGTATATTCATGGTGGGTCTGCTCTGTGTATATTCATGGTGTGTGTGCACTGTGTATATTCATGGTGGGTCTGCACTCTGCACTGTGTATATTCATGGTGTGTGTGCTCTGTGTATATTCATGGTGGGTCTGCACTCTGCACTGTGTGTAATTATTCTGTACCGTGGAGATGAGGATGACCAGGAACTCCTGCCCCTGAAACTCCTCCACAGAGCCGACCTTGATGTCCATCAGACCAACCCTCTGCAGGAGGACTCTGATCTTCTCTACCTGTGAACAGAGAGAGGCAGAGCGAGAGACAGAGAGAGGAGAGCGAGAGGCAGAGAGAGAGGCAGAGCGAGAGACAGAGCGAGACACAGAGCGAGAGGCAGAGAGAGAGACAGAGAGAGAGGCAGAGCGAGAGAGAGCGAGAGGCAGAGCGAGAGGCAGAGCGAGAGACAGAGAGAGAGGCAGAGCGAGAGACAGAGCGAGAGGCAGAGCGAGAGAGAGCGAGAGAGCGAGAGGCAGAGAGAGAGGCAGAGCGAGAGACAGAGAGAGAGGCAGAGCGAGAGACAGAGAGAGAGGCAGAGCAGAGAGCGAGAGCGAGAGCAGAGCGAGAGAGAGCAGAGGCAGAGCGAGAGACAGAGAGAGAGGCAGAGCGAGAGACAGAGCGAGAGGCAGAGCGAGAGAGCGAGAGGCAGAGTGAGAGAGAGCGAGAGAGAGCTGACGAACTGCCAAACGTGAGGTCAGAACCCCAGGGCTGCACTCCCACCTGTTTCCTGTAGGGGGTGATGATTCCGATGTCAGAGGGAGAGATGGGGTTGTAGAGACGCTTCGCCAGCTGACAGCAGTACATCATCACCTGCACGGCCTCAACGGGGTTAAACCAGGACGGGTTACAGCCCTCCCGCATCTCAGAGCCCTGAAGCAGAGGGAGGGGGTTATACACGCAGCCCCACAGGAACCTCACACCCCCAGGAACCTCAATCTACACACACACACACCCCACAGGAACCTCAATCTACACCCCCACAGGAACCTCAATCTACACACACACCCCCACAGGAACCTCAATATACACCCCCACAGGAACCTCAATCTACACACACACCCCCACAGGAACCTCAATATACACCCCCAGGAACCTCAATCTACACACACACACACCCCCACAGGAACCTCAATCTACACACACACCCCCCCACAGGAACCTCAATCTACACACACACCCCCACAGGAACCTCAATATACACCCCCACAGGAACCTCAATCTACACACACACACCCCCACAGGAACCTCAATCTACACACACCCACACCCACAGGAACCTCAATCTACACCCCACACCCCCACAGGAACCTCAATCTACACCCCCACACCCCCACAGGAACCTCAATCTACACCCCCACCCCCAGGAATCTTAATCTACACCCCCCACAGGAACCCCAATCTACACACAACACCGCCCCACAGGAACCTCAATCTACACACACACACTCACACCCCACAGGAACCCCAATCTACACACACACACACCCCACAGGAGTTAATCTTTAAATCCCCCCTCCCCACCCAGTTAGGAACACCATCAGTGTCCGGGTGTGTGACTGCACAGGCAATCGGCATGCTTTAGAACATGCTTGTGCGGAAATGCATCAGTGCCCACGCGCCCCTCGTGTGGACGGGCAGTGTTACCCGCACTCCGTGGAAGAGGAGAGGGAAGCCCTTTTTGGGCAGGCGGTTCCAGTCCTGCAGCGCACACACCACCTCCTGGGTCGCCCCCACCTCCAGCTCGCGCTGGTAGAAGAGTCGCGATGGCAGCTCCAGCAGGGATTCGTGGGAGCGGTAATTCCTCACCAGCTTCGTCACCTGGGGAGACCGAACCAACCAGTAATGACACACAATCACGCAAGCATGGCAATGAGACCTCCACTGCACAGAGCTTTCATCCAGTCCTGGTTTCATTAAGCGTTTAACAACACATCTGAGCACTGGGGCTGATCAAGCTCCTATGAAAACCTGGAATGGGTGAAACTGCTCTGCAATAGGACTCCCTCCCACACTACTGAAGCCAGAGCTCACAGGTCAGTCAGCACACTGCTTTCAGACTCGTTTCCCTCGGGAGGACTGGACATGTCTTTGCACAAGAATAACATGGAACAGGACTGTTAGGATGGGAAGTGATTAAGAATTGATATGGAATTCTAAAGCACAGCATCCTTCAAGCTCCTAATGAAGGGAAATGGAAGAACTAGAGAAGTCAAACCCCATTAGAAAGTAAAGTGCCTTTCTGTATTTGGACAGCAGACGGAGCCCTCTAGCCATCGATTGGGAATTTGAGTCTCCATTTCCTCCAGTTTGTGTTTCAGAGTATACTGTTATAAGCTGAACAAACCAACAGAAGCACACAGTACTGCGCCTCACCAGCAGGGGGTTGTAGGCGCCATGGGGGCCGTAGCTCTTCTCATCCCGGGAGTACAGGGGGAGGCTCATCAGCCTCTCCAGGAGGGACCGGCCCAGTCCAAACGCTGAAGCCAGCTTCGACTTCACCACCGGACCGAGCTGCATCGGGTCTCCGGCCAGGACGATCTGCACACAGAGACAAACACACACAGAGACAGGGCTGGATAGAGACCGCAGACAGGACTATCTGCACACAGAGACAAACACACACACAGAGACAGGGCTGGATAGAGACCGCAGACAGGACTATCTGCACACAGAGACAAACACACACACAGGGCTGGATAGAGACCGCAGACAGGACTGACTGCACACAGAGACAAACACACACAGAGACAGGGCTGGATAGAGACCACAGACAGGACTGACTGCACACAGAGACAAACACACACAGAGACAGGGCTGGATAGAGACCACAGACAGGACTGACTGCACACAGAGACAAACACACACAGAGACAGGGCTGGATAGAGACCGCAGACAGGACTGACTGCACACAGAGACACACACACACAGAGACAGGGCTGGATAGAGACCGCAGACAGGACTGACTGCACACAGAGACAAACACACACACAGGGCTGGATAGAGACCGCAGACAGGACTGACTGCACACAGAGACACACACACACAGAGACAGGGCTGGGTAGAGACCGCAGACAGGACTGACCTGCATACAGAGACAAACACACACACAGGGCTGGGTAGAGACCGCAGACAGGACTATCTGCACACAGAGACAAACACACACACAGGGCTGGGTAGAGACCGCAGACAGGACTGACTGCACACAGAGACAAACACACACAGAGACAGGGCTGGATAGAGACCGCAGACAGGACTGACTGCACACAGAGACAAACACACACAGAGACAGGGCTGGATAGAGACCGCAGACAGGACTGACTGCACACAGAGACAAGCACACACAGAGACAGGGCTGGATAGAGACCACAGACAGGACTGACTGCACACAGAGACACACACACACAGAGACAGGGCTGGATAGAGACCGCAGACAGGACTGACTGCACACAGAGACAAACACACACAGAGACAGGACTGGGTAGAGACCGCAGACAGGACTATCTGCACACAGAGACAAACACACACACAGGGCTGGATAGAGACCGCAGACAGGACTGACTGCACACAGAGACACACACACACAGAGACAGGGCTGGATAGAGACCGCAGACAGGACTGACTGCACAGAGACAAACACACACAGAGACAGGGCTGGGTAGAGACCGCAGACAGGACTGACTGCACACAGAGACAAACACACACACAGGGCTGGATAGAGACCGCAGACAGGACTGTCTGCACACAGAGACAAACACACACACAGGGCTGGATAGAGACCACAGACAGGACTGACTGCACACAGAGACACACACACACAGAGACAGGGCTGGATAGAGACCGCAGACAGGACTGACTGCACACAGAGACACACACACACACGTGAGACAGGAGAGGCTTGTACTCACCTGTCCATCGTCCTCAGAGACGAGTGCCAGTGGAATGAGGCTCTCTGGCTCGCTGGCCTGGCCGGCCTCGTCGATGAACACGTGGGTGAAGTGCCCGATCCTGAGAGAGGAACAAGAGGAGCTCAACAGAACGCATGCTTAAACTAAGCCTGTGCCACAGTGAGAGTTAACTGTGAGCCAGCCGTGCCCTGCTTGTTTCTGGTACCTGATCCTGAGCTGGTAGAACATGCCAGCGCTGCTGCAGGTGCTGATGACCACGCGGTGATAGGCGGCCTGGCGAACGTCCTCCCCGGCGCGGCTGTACGGCTTCAACATCTCAGGGATGCTCTGCGGGAGAAACAGAGACAGGGTCAGCCCAGCAACTCCTAACCCTGCAAGACGCCAGAGTCCGGGTTCTGTGGGGCTACAGTACCTCCTCCGACCTGCAGATGGCGTTGACACGGACCAGGTTTCCAGAGTGCAGGTGTCCGCTCTGGTGCAGACGGGTGCACAGCAGGTCCGCAGCGCTGTTCGAGGGGGTGCACACCAGCACACGACTGTCACACAGCTTGTGATGGATCTGAGACACAGAGGGAAGAGGGAGGGTCACACACACAGTGCTTTGTGATGTTCATGACTGCTGGGACAGGATTCACTGATGTTGGGGACTTCTTAAAGGATGTTAGTGTCGGCCTGTGGCCACTACGGTGTTCTCACACTCATGTAGCCGTCCACACGCTTGCAGTCAGGGCCGCTGGTACCTGCAGTATCGCCTCGATGAGGGTGACGGTCTTGCCGGTCCCTGGGGGTCCAAAGAGGATGTAGGGGGTGGGCCGGCACTCTCCAGCCAGAATGCGCTTCACTGCGTCTCTCTGGTGGGGGTTCAGCGAGGGGTTAAAGAACTGGTCCCCCCGCTCCCCAGGGCCTGACTCATGAGGGGATCCACCTGAACAGAGACCAGAGCAGTCAGCACTGGGGCTCAGCCCCCACCCCGAATCCACACTGCCTCCCTCCCACCACTAGAGACCCCGAATCCACACTGCCTCCCTCCCACCACTAGAGACCCCAAATCCACACTGCCTCCCTCCCACCACTAGAGACCCCGAATCCACACTGCCTCCCTCCCACCACTAGAGACCACAGAGACCCCGAATCCACACTGCCTCCCTCCCACCACTAGAGACCACAGAGACCCCGAATCCACACTGACTGCCTCCCTCCCACCACTAGAGACCACAGAGACCCCGAATCTACATTGCCTCCCTCCCACCACTAGAGACCCCGAATCCACACTGCCTCCCTCCCACCACTAGAGACCACAGAGACCCCGAATCCACACTGCCTCCCTCCCACCACTAGAGACCCCGAATCCACACTGCCTCCCTCCCACCACTAGAGACCCCAAATCCACACTGCCTCCCTCCCACCACTAGAGACCCCAATCCACACTGCCTCCCTCCCACCACTAGAGACCACAGAGACCCAATCCACACTGCCTCCCTCCCACCACTAGAGACCCCGAATCCACACTGCCTCCCTCCCACCATTAGAGACCCCAAACCACACTGCCTCCCTCCCACCACTAGAGACCACAGAGACCCCGAATCTACACTGCCTCCCTCCCACCACTAGAGACCCCGAATCCACACTGCCTCCCTCCCACCACTAGAGACCACAGAGACCCCGAATCCACACTGCCTCCCTCCCACCACTAGAGACCCCGAATCCACACTGCCTCCCTCCCACCACTAGAGACCCCAAATCCACACTGCCTCCCTCCCACCACTAGAGACCCCGAATCCACACTGCCTCCCTCCCACCACTAGAGACCACAGAGACCCCGAATCCACACTGCCTCCCTCCCACCACTAGAGACCACAGAGACCCCGAATCCACACTGCCTCCCTCCCACCACTAGAGACCCCAATCCACACTGCCTCCCTCCCACCACTAGAGACCACAGAGACCCCGAATCTACACTGCCTCCCTCCCACCACTAGAGACCACAGAGACCCCGAATCCACACTGCCTCCCTCCCACCACTAGAGACCCCGAATCCACACTGCCTCCCTCCCACCACTAGAGACCACAGAGACCCCGAATCTACACTGCCTCCCTCCCACCACTAGAGACCACAGAGAACCCGAATCCACACTGCCTCCTTCCCACCACTAGAGAACACAGACACCCCGAATCCACACTGCCTCCCTCCCACCACTAGAGACCACAGAGACCCCGAATCTACACTGCCTCCCTCCCACCACTAGAGACCCCGAATCCACACTGCATCCCTCCCACCACTAGAGACCACAGAGACCCCGAATCCACACTGCCTCCCTCCCACCACTAGAGACCCCGAATCCACACTGCCTCCCTCCCACCACTAGAGACCACAGAGACCCCGAATCCACACTGCCTCCCTCCCACCACTAGAGACCACAGAGAACCCGAATCCACACTGCCTCCCTCCCACCACTAGAGACCACAGAGACCCCGAATCTACACTGCCTCCCTCCCACCACTAGAGACCACAGAGAACCCGAATCCACACTGCCTCCCTCCCACCACTAGAGACCACAGAGACCCCGAATCTACACTGCCTCCCTCCCACCACTAGAGACCACAGAGACCCCGAATCCACACTGCCTCCCTCCCACCACTAGAGACCACAGAGACCCCGAATCCACACTGCCTCCCTCCCACCACTAGAGAACACAGACACCCCGAATCCACACTGCCTCCCTCCCACCACTAGAGACCACAGAGACCCCGAATCCACACTGCCTCCCTCCCACCACTACAGACCATCTCACCTAGCCGAGTCTGTGTTGCCACAGACATCATGTCCACACACAGTGTCTCTGTGGTCTGGCCATCATTCTGTGACATTACCTTTGCCTGGAAATACAGAGACATAGAAATAGAGAAATAGAGTAAGAGAAAAAACAGCAGTGAATGATGACCATGAATGAGAACATCCTTGACTCCCTTCTCCCTCCTCTCCTCACCCCCTGAGAGTCTCCCTCGCTCTCCTCTTCCCAGGCTAGGCTCAGCTGGGGCGTCTGAACTACGACACGCTCGGGAAACAGGACTGAAAGACAGACAGACAGACAGACAGACAGAGTCACACACCGACGTGCCAGTCACACACCGACGCTGGCACTGCAGCGACGTGCCACCCTGCCTCTCAGAGGCTCTGTGCTCACCTGTGTCTCTCAGGTGCTCTGCCTGATCCAGGGCAGCGTGGCATCTCCGCATGGTCAGTCTGTGACAGAGACAAAGAGAAATCTCATCAACCAGTCTGAGATACTGACCACCAACAGCATCCAGAACATTATATTACACAAGAGAAAGCACATTTAATACCTGGCAACCCTGTGTCACAACCAGGTACATCCTGCCAAACCTCACGGATCTGAATCACACCTTTATATGTACAAGGTGAGGCGCTGTACTGGCAGGGTTACCTGTACAAGGTGAGACGCTGTACTGGCAGGGTTACCTGTACAAGGTGAGGCGCTGTACTGGCAGGGTTACCTGTACAAGGTGAGACGCTGTACTGGCAGGGTTACCTGTACAAGGTGAGACGCTGTACTGGCAGGGTTACCTGTACAAGGTGAGGCGCTGTACTGGCAGGGTTACCTGTACAAGGTGAGACGCTGTACTGGCAGGGTTACCTGTACAAGGTGAGGCGCTGTACTGGCAGGGTTACCTGTACAAGGTGAGGCGCTGTACTGGCAGGGTTACCTGTACAAGGTGAGGCGCTGTACTGGCAGGGTTACCTGTACAAGGTGAGGCGCTGTACTGGCAGGGTTACCTGTACAAGGTGAGGCTGTACTGGCAGGATTACCTTTACAAGGTGAGACGCTGTACTGGCAGGGTTACCTGTACAAGGTGAGATGCTGTACTGGCAGGGTTACCTGTACAAGGTGAGACGCTGTACTGGCAGGGTTACCTGTACAAGGTGAGACGCTGTACTGGCAGGGTTACCTGTACAAGGTGAGCGCTGTACTGGCAGGGTTACCTGTACAAGGTGAGACGCTGTACTGGCAGGGTTACCTGTACAAGGTGAGCGCTGTACTGGCAGGGTTACCTGTACAAGGTGAGGCGCTGTACTGGCAGGGTTACCTGTACAAGGTGAGGCGCTGTACTGGCAGGGTTACCTGTACAAGGTGAGGCGCTGTACTGGCACTGTTACCTGCTGAAGGTGAGACGCTGTACTGGCAGGGTTACCTGTACAAGGTGAGACGCTGTACTGGCAGGGTTACCTGTACAAGGTGAGGCGCTGTACTGGCACTGTTACCTGTACAAGGTGAGGTGCTGTACTGGCACTGTTACCTGTACAAGGTGAGGCGCTGTACTGGCAAGGTTACCTGTACAAGGTGAGACGCTGTACTGGCAGGGTTACCTGTACAAGGTGAGGCGTTGTACTGGCAGGGTTACCTGTACAAGGTGAGGCGCTGTACTGGCAGGGTTACCTGTACAAGGTGAGGCGCTGTACTGGCAGGGTTACCTGCTGAAGGTGAGGCGCTGTACTGGCAGGGTTACCTGTACAAGGTGAGACGCTGTACTGGCAGGGTTACCTGTACAAGGTGAGGCGCTGTACTGGCACTGTTACCTGCTGAAGGTGAGAAGCTGTACTGGCAGGGTTACCTGTTGAAGGTGAGACGCTGTACTGGCAGGGTTACCTGTACAAGGTGAGGCTGTACTGGCAGGGTTACCTGTACAAGGTGAGGCGCTGTACTGGCAGGGTTACCTGTACAAGGTGAGACGCTGTACTGGCAGGGTTACCTGTACAAGGTGAGGCGCTGTACTGGCAGGGTTACCTGTACAAGGTGAGGCGCTGTACTGGCAGGGTTACCTGTACAAGGTGAGACGCTGTACTGGCAGGGTTACCTGTACAAGGTGAGGCGCTGTACTGGCAGGGTTACCTGTACAAGGTGAGGCGCTGTACTGGCAGGGTTACCTGTACAAGGTGAGACGCTGTACTGGCACTGTTACCTGCTGAAGGTGAGACGCTGTACTGGCAGGGTTACCTGTACAAGGTGAGACGCTGTACTGGCAGGGTTACCTGTACAAGGTGAGGCGCTGTACTGGCAGGGTTACCTGTACAAGGTGAGCGCTGTACTGGCAGGGTTACCTGTACAAGGTGAGGCGCTGTACTGGCAGGGTTACCTGTACAAGGTGAGGCGCTGTACTGGCAGGGTTACCTGTACAAGGTGAGACGCTGTACTGGCAGGGTTACCTGTACAAGGTGAGACGCTGTACTGGCAGGGTTACCTGTACAAGGTGAGACGCTGTACTGGCAGGGTTACCTGTACAAGGTGAGGCGCTGTACTGGCACTGTTACCTGTACAAGGTGAGACGCTGTACTGGCAGGGTTACCTGTACAAGGTGAGGCGCTGTACTGGCAGGGTTACCTGTACAAGGTGAGGCGCTGTACTGGCAGGGTTACCTGTACAAGGTGAGGCGCTGTACTGGCAGGGTTACCTGTACAAGGTGAGGCGCTGTACTGGCACTGTTACCTGCTGAAGGTGAGACGCTGTACTGGCAGGGTTACCTGTACAAGGTGAGACGCTGTACTGGCAGGGTTACCTGTACAAGGTGAGGCGCTGTACTGGCACTGTTACCTGTACAAGGTGAGGCGCTGTACTGGCACTGTTACCTGTACAAGGTGAGGCGCTGTACTGGCAGGGTTACCTGTACAAGGTGAGACGCTGTACTGGCAGGGTTACCTGTACAAGGTGAGGCGCTGTACTGGCAGGGTTACCTGTACAAGGTGAGGCGCTGTACTGGCAGGGTTACCTGTACAAGGTGAGGCGCTGTACTGGCACTGTTACCTGCTGAAGGTGAGACGCTGTACTGGCAGGGTTACCTGTACAAGGTGAGACGCTGTACTGGCAGGGTTACCTGTACAAGGTGAGGCGCTGTACTGGCACTGTTACCTGCTGAAGGTGAGACGCTGTACTGGCAGGGTTACCTGTTGAAGGTGAGACGCTGTACTGGCAGGGTTACCTGTACAAGGTGAGGCGCTGTACTGGCAGGGTTACCTGTACAAGGTGAGACGCTGTACTGGCAGGGTTACCTGTACAAGGTGAGACGCTGTACTGGCAGGGTTACCTGTACAAGGTGAGGCGCTGTACTGGCAGGGTTACCTGTACAAGGTGAGGCGCTGTACTGGCAGGGTTACCTGTACAAGGTGAGACGCTGTACTGGCAGGGTTACCTGTACAAGGTGAGACGCTGTACTGGCAGGGTTACCTGTACAAGGTGAGACGCTGTACTGGCAGGGTTACCTGTACAAGGTGAGGCGCTGTACTGGCACTGTTACCTGCTGAAGGTGAGACGCTGTACTGGCAGGGTTACCTGTACAAGGTGAGACGCTGTACTGGCAGGGTTACCTGTTGAAGGTGAGACGCTGTACTGGCAGGGTTACCTGTTGTAGGTGAACTCCACATCGAGGGGCTCCCCCAGGTAGTTGTGGTGAAACTCACAGTTGACTCTCAGACTCAGTTCCTCATCGTTAATCTGCAAAGACAACACTAAGTCTGAGGAGGGTGTTCTGGAAGCCACACCGAGACAGAGAACACACCACCAGCTGGGTAACACAGGAGCTGCAGGGTGAGGTGGTGAGCAGTGTATAGAGTATGCTTTATAAAAACATACATTACCTCAGTGATGTAGGCTACATACTCCACCCCAACACTGTTTTCTATTGGCTTCCTCAGGATCACTTTATCTCCTGGGGAAAAAAACTGCATGAAAAAAATCTGAAAAGATCTACATCTGAAAACTGCAAATTTAATATACTTCAAAGAGAAACGTTTTAACTTTCTCAACACCTTCAAATGTTGAAATGGGTTGAGATTCACGTGCTTATATCACATAATTTATTGTAAAACAGTAAATTGGTGAGACTAGAAAATTGGTAGCCATCAGATTTGCACAATATAGATTATTGTGATTGTGATACTTGAAATGTATTTGCTTACGATTGTAAGTCGCCCTGGATAAGGGCGTCTGCTAAGAAATAAATAATAATAATAAATAATATAGATGATTGTGAGCACTGGGAGTCCAGACCCACTCCAGCCTCCCTGCACTTTATCCAACAGGACCATGATTTCAAACAGCACCCCTGCATATGCAACCAAAACATTACAGGTAAGAAAAACAAGGGAGCCCCCATCAAGAACAGAACCCCACCACTATACTAGATCCATTCATCAGATCTACTCTCCCCAATCCTCGTACTTTCTTTTTTCTACCTTTTCTTTACCCTCTCTGAAAATGAAATGCTCTCCTCTTGAGTGTTGTAGTCGAGAGGCTTGTCACTGAACTGTGAAGTTCCTTTAGTATTCCTATATTGAGCGCTGCTGAGTGTGTAACAGTGCCCCTGCCCCGTACCGATGCTGGCGCTGGGTCTGCCCTCGGACACACCGGGCACCTCCAGCTGCAGGTAGCTGGCACTCCTCCTCAGGAAGGCTCCGCTGAGGCTGAACTCCTTCGTCTCGCTCTCTGCATGCAGCTCCTCCAGCCACAGCAGGGCTGAGAAGCGAGACCTGAAGACTGACCTGCTGAGGGGCTGTGAGGAGAGAGAAGGCAGCGTGACACAAGGGAACACCAGCCGGCTGAATCGTATCCACTGCACACAAGAACCACAGCCGTCTGCACGAGCAGCTCCACAGCTTTCCAGCTCATCCCCGCGGCGGGGCTCAGAACCTCTAATCCCAGTTCTAGCCACTACTCTCAATAGATCCCTTTCATCTGCACAATCCTCACTGCTGTCAACTCCAGCCCCCTTCTCAACTCAGCTGGGTTCACAAGACTTTACAGACAGAGAGGGTCCCAGCTGAAGTCTGTCTCAGGCTCCTCTGGTCCTGCTTACCTCTGCAAGCTCTGGCTCAGCAACCAGCACGTCATTCTTCAGCTCAAAGCACTCCCTGAGCTTCTGCGGGATCGGGTACTGGCCCAGGAAATTAGGAAGATGCCTCTTAGAAAACCTGAGGGTTCAATCAGAAAACCTGCATGAACTGTGGGGTGGTGTGGAAGGTAATGGTGTGAGCAGCTCTCTGGTTATTGAAGGTAGTGGGGTGAGCAGCTCTCTGGTTATTGAAGGTAGTGGTGTGAGCAGCTCTCTGTTATTGAAGGTAGTGGTGTGAGCAGCTCTGTTATTGAAGGTAGTGGGGTGAGCAGCTCTATGGTTATTGAAGGTAGTGGTGTGAGCAGCTCTCTGTTATTGAAGGTAGTGGTGTGAGCAGCTCTCTGTTATTGAAGGTAGTGGTGTGAGCAGCTCTCTGTTATTGAAGGTAGTGGTGTGAGCAGCTCTCTGGTTATTGAAGGTAGTGGTGTGAGCAGCTCTCTGGTTATTGAAGGTAGTGGTGTGAGCAGCTCTCTGGTTATTGAAGGTAGTGGTGTGAGCAGCTCTCTGGTTATTGAAGGTAGTGGTGTGAGCAGCTCTCTGTTATTGAAGGTAGTGGGGTGAGCAGCTCTCTGTTATTGAAGGTAGTGGTGTGAGCAGCTCTCTGTTATTGAAGGTAGTGGTGTGAGCAGCTCTCTGTTATTGAAGGTAGTGGTGTGAGCAGCTCTCTGTTATTGAAGGTAGTGGTGTGAGCAGCTCTCTGGTTATTGAAGGTAGTGGTGTGAGCAGCTCTCTGTTATTGAAGGTAGTGGTGTGAGCAGCTCTCTGTTATTGAAGGTAGTGGTGTGAGCAGCTCTCTGTTATTGAAGGTAGTGGTGTGAGCAGCTCTCTGGTTATTGAAGGTAGTGGTGTGAGCAGCTCTCTGGTTATTGAAGGTAGTGGTGTGAGCAGCTCTCTGGTTATTGAAGGTAGTGGTGTGAGCAGCTCTCTGTTATTGAAGGTAGTGGTGTGAGCAGCTCTCTGTTATTGAAGGTAGTGGTGTGAGCAGCTCTGTTATTGAAGGTAGTGGTGTGAGCAGCTCTCTGTTATTGAAGGTAGTGGTGTGAGCAGCTCTCTGTTATTGAAGGTAGTGGTGTGAGCAGCTCTCTGTTATTGAAGGTAGTGGTGTGAGCAGCTCTCTGTTATTGAAGGTAGTGGTGTGAGCAGCTCTCTGTTATTGAAGGTAGTGGTGTGAGCAGCTCTCTGGTTATTGAAGGTAGTGGTGTGAGCAGCTCTCTGTTATTGAAGGTAGTGGTGTGAGCAGCTCTCTGTTATTGAAGGTAGTGGTGTGAGCAGCTCTCTGTTATTGAAGGTAGTGGTGTGAGCAGCTCTCTGTTATTGAAGGTAGTGGTGTGAGCAGCTCTCTGGTTATTGAAGGTAGTGGTGTGAGCAGCTCTCTGGTTATTGAAGGTAGTGGTGTGAGCAGCTCTCTGGTTATTGAAGGTAGTGGTGTGAGCAGCTCTCTGTTATTGAAGGTAGTGGTGTGAGCAGCTCTCTGTTATTGAAGGTAGTGGGGTGAGCAGCTCTCTGTTATTGAAGGTAGTGGTGTGAGCAGCTCTCGGTTATTGAAGGTAGTGGTGTGAGCAGCTCTCTGTTATTGAAGGTAGTGGGGTGAGCAGCTCTCTGTTATTGAAGGTAGTGGTGTGAGCAGCTCTCTGGTTATGGGTGGCGCTGGGGTTGCCGTGGCTTGGATACCTGGGAGGCAGGCGGGCGGGGAGCACAGTGATGCCTTCCTTGGCTTGTGGCCTCGTCGACTGCGCTGGGAGCTGATTGGCTGGTACGTACGGAGAGCTGGACAGAATGAGGCTCTCCTCCTCGCTCTGCACTCTCACAACCAGAAGCCGTCCGATAGAGAAGCTCGTGAAGTGCAGCAGCAGGAGCTCCCGACAGCGGCCCAGGTTCCTGCAAGAGATACAACCACATGCATTAGCATCCAGCAACATGATACCCAATGCAAGAGGCTTAACGACAGACACTGGGATCCTGCAAGGCAAGCAGCAGCACACTGCACAGCAGAAGAGGCTTAACGACAGACACTGGGATCCTGCAAGGCAAGCAGCAGCACACTGCACAGCAGAAGAGGCTTTACGACAGACACTGGGATCCTGCAAGGCAAGCAGCAGCACACTGCACAGCAGAAGAGGCTTTACGACAGACACTGGGATCCTGCAAGGCAAGCAGCAGCACACTGCACAGCAGAAGAGGCTTAACGACAGACACTGGGATCCTGCAAGGCAAGCAGCAGCACACTGCACAGCAGAAGAGGCTTTACGACAGACACTGGGATCCTGCAAGGCAAGCAGCAGCACACTGCACAGCAGAAGAGGCTTAACGACAGACACTGGGATCCTGCAAGGCAAGCAGCAGCACACTGCACAGCAGAAGAGGCTTAACGACAGACACTGGGATCCTGCAAGGCAAGCAGCAGCACACTGCACAGCAGAAGAGGCTTTACGACAGACACTGGGATCCTGCAAGGCAAGCAGCAGCACACTGCACAGCAGAAGAGGCTTAACGACAGACACTGGGATCCTGCAAGGCAAGCAGCAGCACACTGCACAGCAGAAGAGGCTTTACGACAGACACTGGGATCCTGCAAGGCAAGCAGCAGCACACTGCACAGCAGAAGAGGCTTAACGACAGACACTGGGATCCTGCAAGGCAAGCAGCAGCACACTGCACAGCAGAAGAGGCTTAACGACAGACACTGGGATCCTGCAAGGCAAGCAGCAGCACACTGCACAGCAGAAGAGGCTTTACGACAGACACTGGGATCCTGCAAGGCAAGCAGCAGCACACTGCACAGCAGAAGAGGCTTTACGACAGACACTGGGATCCTGCAAGGCAAGCAGCAGCACACTGCACAGCAGAAGAGGCTTAACGACAGACACTGGGATCCTGCAAGGCAAGCAGCAGCACACTGCACAGCAGAAGAGGCTTAACGACAGACACTGGGATCCTGCAAGGCAAGCAGCAGCACACTGCACAGCAGAAGAGGCTTTACGACAGACACTGGGATCCTGCAAGGCAAGCAGCAGCACACTGCACAGCAGAAGAGGCTTAACGACAGACACTGGGATCCTGCAAGGCAAGCAGCAGCACACTGCACAGCAGAAGAGGCTTTACGACAGACACTGGGATCCTGCAAGGCAAGCAGCAGCACACTGCACAGCAGAAGAGGCTTAACGACAGACACTGGGATCCTGCAAGGCAAGCAGCAGCACACTGCACAGCAGAAGAGGCTTAACGACAGACACTGGGATCCTGCAAGGCAAGCAGCAGCACACTGCACAGCAGAAGAGGCTAGTTTATACCACAGGCTCCTGGTCTTTAATACTGGTTTCACTGTATACAGTTTCTTCTAACCTGGCTTGTTTCATTACCTCTCTTACTGCAGAAGCTCCCAACAGCACCCCTGTACGTGGAACTCATTCAGAGCTACCATTCATTTACAGTCAAGACCATGATACAAACTGTAGCCCCCATACAGTAGTATTGTATTTTCAACTGCCAACACTGGCTAGGATCCTCAGTGCAGTGCAGCCACATGCCAATGAGCCCCACCCAGCGGAGAGCAGCACAGCTGTGCAGAGACCAGCTCAATGGATCTCTGTGCTGAGGGACCGAAGAGGTGCAGAACAGAGAGAGGCCTCGACACCAAGGTCAGGACTGATCTCTCTCCAGGAACTCCCCGTCTGTCAGAGACACGCAAACTCAGCCACAGCAGTGAATGCAAGACTAGAGCTTTCGGCAACGTGACAAATTAGAGCAGGATCGATAGCCACTGTTCATGGAAAAAACAGCTCTGCAATATATATCCCAATATACTGATACTCTTAATAACTTTCATAATTATAGAAGAGTTTCACAAGATATATTTAGAAATGTTATATACATTCACTGCAGCCCCATCGCCCGGGACACAGCCCCCATCGCCCGGGACACAGCCCCCATCGCCCGGGACACAGCCCCCATCGCCCGGGATACAGACCCCCCCAATACTCACTTTGCTTCACAGCGGATGGTGATGGCAATCTTCTCCCCTGGCTTGATCTCGATCTCTCTTGAACCCAAGCTCACCGGCTCCTTCACTCCTCTGCTCTGCTGTGCTTCAGGAGCTGCTCTTCCTCCCGACACTGTACCCCACTCCCCATCTCCCGCCCAGGCTTCTCCTCCCTGAACCCCAGCACTGTTGAACCCCACTGCCACCAGAGGAGCTGTACCACACTCCCCTGCCTCTCTCTGCACCCCACTGCTCTCAGACCTGTCCACTGCAGTGCAGGCTGCACCCCACTTCCCTCCCCCTCCTGCGAAGCCCAGGCTGGGCCTCAGCAGCAGGGGAGTGGGGTACAGGCAGTACCCTCCCAGGGGGTAGAAGGACAGCATGCCCTTCCCCACGTAGGGGCTCTGCACACAGGCCATGAAGGTCATAGGGAAGGCCTGGTAGACCCCGAACACAGACTGGGATGGGGCCATCAAGCTTGGACAGACTGGGGAGCAGGGCCCCTGTACTGGGAGTACTGGATCCAGGGGAGGGGAGGGCAGCAGCTCTGGCTCTTCCTCTTCCTCAGGGAAGTGCAGTTTGAACTGTCTCTCTCGGTCCCAGCCTGCGAACCCACAGCTCAGCAGGGTCTGCGCCTTCGCCCCTTTGTTCCTGAAACAGCAATCAGAAAGAACCCAAGAATACATTACAACATGACATGGTGGGGTGAGCGTATCCAGTGTAACATTAATGTGTACAAAACCTAGAAATGCAACACTGTAATCAACAATACAATATAGTGTCAAAACTCCAGGCTAAGATCGTCTTGTGAGAGCCATTAAACTCCAGGCTAAGATCGTCTTGTGAGAGCCATTAAACTCCAGGCTAAGATCGTCTTGTAAGAGTCATTAAGGTGCTCATTCCTGGATCGTAAGCTCAGAGCTGCAAGCTGCACAGCAGTCAGGAGCACGAATATATTAGAAGACTGTATAACAATAGAGCCCAGTAACCAGCACTGTGTATTTAATATCCCACAGGAAGGCTGTATTGATAAATATCTTGTTTGTATTTAACCCACAAGCACAGTTCTTGGCTCCTCAGGGCCTCTGAAACGGGCTCTCTCACTCTCTCTCTCTCTCTCTCTAGGCATCAGACTAAAGCACCCACACATTCCTCCAGGGTGCGTATTGCACCTACAGTCGCTGAGTCTGCCGCGTTCACTCCCTCCATCCACACACCGCAGCGTCCCTGCCGCGTTCACTCACTCCATCCACACACCGCAGCGCCCCTGCCGCTGCTCACTCCCTCCATCCACACAGCGCAGCGTCCCTGCCGCTCACTCCTCCATCCACACACCGCAGCGCCCCTGCCGCGTTCACTCACTCCATCCACACACCGCAGCGCCCCTGCCGCTCACTCCCTCCATCCACACACGCAGCGCCCCTGCCGCTGCTTCACTCTCCATCCACACACCGCAGCGCCCCTGCCGCTCACTCACTCCATCCACACACCGCAGCGCCCCTGCCGCGTTCACTCCCTCCATCCACACACCGCAGCGCCCCTGCCGCGCTCACTCCTCCATCCACACACCGCAGCGCCCCTGCCGCGTTCACTCACTCCATCCACACACCGCAGCGCCCCTGCCGCTGCTCACTCCTCCATCCACACACCGCAGCGCCCCTGCCGCGCTCACTCCTCCATCCACACACCGCAGCGCCCCTGCCGCTGCTCACTCCTCCATCCACACACCGCAGCGCCCTGCCGCTGCTCACTCCTCCATCCACACAGCGCAGCGCCCCTGCCGCTGCTCACTCCCTCCATCCACACACCGCAGCGCCCCTGCCGCTGCTCACTCCCTCCATCCACACACCGCAGCGCCCCTGCCGCTGCTTCACTCTCCATCCACACACCGCAGCGCCCCTGCCGCTGCTCACTCCTCCATCCACACAGCGCAGCGCCCCTGCCGCTGCTCACTCCTCCATCCACACACCGCAGCGCCCCTGCCGCTGCTCACTCTCCATCCACACACCGCAGCGCCCCTGCCGCTGCTCACTCCTCCATCCACACACCGCAGCGCCCCTGCCGCTGCTCACTCCCTCCATCCACACACCGCAGCGCCCCTGCCGCTGCTCACTCCCTCCATCCACACAGCGCAGCGCCCCTGCCGCTGCTCACTCCCTCCATCCACACAGCGCAGCGCCCCTGCCGCTCACTCTCTCCATCCACACACCGCAGCGCCCCTGCCGCTGCTCACTCCCTCCATCCACACAGCGCAGCGTCCCTGCCGCGTTCACTCCCTCCATCCACACAGCGCAGCGTCCCTGCCGCGTTCACTCACTCCATCCACACACCGCAGTGTCCCTGCCGTGTTCACTCACTCGATCCACACCAGCAGGTCCTTGTCCTGGCCCAGGAAGAGGCTCCCGAAGCTGGTCATCCTGCTCACCTCCAGGCCGCCCTTGTTCCTCAGCAGGACCTGGTGCTCTGACTCCAGGGGGGGTTCCTCCTCCGGAGCGCACACACTGCAGAGAGACAGCAGGGGGCACTGCAGTCAGAGAGCAGCCTTCAGTCTGGCCTCTCAGCTCTGCTTCAGACCGTGAAACTACAACGCAATTCATGTGGCACTCCCCTGCAAGCTACCACCATGACACATTACTGGAAACGACCTCTTTTTTTTTTTTTTATTTAGTGGTCGCCAATTGTTTTTTTTATCATTTTCTCCCATTTTAGAATAGCCAATTATTTTTAGGCTCAACTCACCGCTACCACCCCCGTGCTGACTCAGGAGGGCGAAGACGAGCACATGTTGTCCTCCGAAGCATGTGCCGTCAGCCGTCCACTTCTTTTAACACTGCGGACTCACCATGCAGCCACCTCAGAACTACAGTGTCGGAGGACAACACAGCTCTGGGCAGCTTACAAGCAAGCCTGCAGGCGCCCGGCCAGACTACAGGGGTCGCTGGTGTGCGGTGAACCGACCAGAGCCTTGCCCCCCCATCCTCCGGGCGGCGGGCGGCCACTTGTGCGCCGCCTCTGGGAGCTCCCCGTCCGGGTCGGCAGTGGAATAGCCTGGACGTCGCCGGTTCAAGGGCACGCCACGGGAGCCTTTACCGGATGAGTCACTCGGGAGCTCCCGAAACGGCCTCTTTCTGTCCAACTGATAAGAATGAAAGCGTCAGTGTGACAGCTCTTCCAGACTGCTGTGCTGTGCCAGCTGTACTACCTGCTTCGGTGGACGGGCGCCATGCACAGAGCTCTCCAGCAGTAGCAGGACTGAGAGCTCTCCACCACCACCACATTGACCAGGTCCCCAGGGGAGGGGCAGTATCCCCCCGGGACACGAAGAGAGTCCAGCGTGAAGAATACAGAGTCCCCCAGCACTCCACTGCGGCCGTACAGACTGGACACTCGGACCTGAGACAGACAGAGAGGACAAGCCGCAGTCAGTCCTGATCACTGTGTCAATCTCCAGACGCTTGGCTCGAGGCTCTCCCTGTTCACTCTAATCAATCAGGGAGAGCAGAATAAACCCTCCTCAAGACAATCTGCAGACACACTGAAAGCGTGAGCAACACTGCAGGTCTGGAGATGCTGCAGCCAATCCCACACCCTGCCCAACGCAAGAACAACTCAACACCACATGACCTGCAGCAGGGGTACAGGCATGCAGCTCACATTTACTCGAGTGGCACGTTTCTGTGCTTTGTTGTTTCTGTACATCCTCAGCCGCTGCACTTATCAGAGCTCTTGTGACGGCCTGTGTCTGTGACAGGACAGCCAACGGTTTCACAAACACAGACAGTACAAGGTCCCATTATCCAAATATCTTCCATAAACACCTAACAGTTTCCACTGGCCAGGATGTAAACATTTCATACAAAATATGACAGAAATACATCTTGGAGACGGAACTCCACATGAGTAAAAATCCTCCCTCCTGAGGAGCATGAGCTGTATGGGAGGAGTAACGAAAGGAGCTCTCACCTTGTCGATTCTCCGGTACCGCAGCGGCGCCACAGACCGGGCCTGGCTGGACCACTGCGTGGGGCTGATGAAGTACTGTGCCTGGACCCAGTCCCCCTTCACTGGCTCGAACCCTGGAAAACACTTCACACTGTCAGTGTCTACACACACGAGAGCTACTGAAGACCCCCACCTGCACGCTGCTGTATTCTGCTGTATTCCTGGCAGGAGAGCCCAGTCACATTACAGGCCTGGGTGTCACACTGTTAAACGTGTGAGTTTACAGTGAGCTCTACATTTACTGGAATATCCCCTGAACACAATGCCAGGAGTTTCAAGAAAATCTACAATCAATCAATCTTACCTTCGCAGACAGCCGAGCGGGGGAAGTAGGTGGTCTGGGTGATGAACCCCCCATCGCTGTCACATGACGTCACTGTGCCAATCAGGGGCTTCAGCTGATTAGACTCCGAGTCTATAGAAACCCCCCCATCCTCCTCCCATGCATCCACGAGACGCTGCACCTGAATACACAACATAACAGAGAGACAGGCATCACACGACAGAGAGAGAGAGAGAGAGAGAGAGACAGGCATCACACGACAGAGAGAGAGAGAGAGACAGGCATCACACGACAGAGAGAGAGAGAGAGAGAGAGAGAGAGAGAGAGAGAGACAGGCATCACACGACAGAGAGAGAGAGAGAGAGAGAGAGAGACAGGCATCACACGACAGAGAGAGAGAGAGACAGGCATCACACGACAGAGAGAGAGAGAGAGAGAGACAGGCATCACACGACAGAGAGAGAGAGAGAGAGAGACAGGCATCACACGACAGAGAGAGAGAGAGAGACAGGCATCACACGACAGAGAGAGAGAGAGAGACAGGCATCACACGACAGAGAGAGAGAGAGAGAGAGAGAGACAGGCATCACACGACAGAGAGAGAGAGAGAGAGAGAGAGAGAGAGAGAGAGAGAGACAGGCATCACACGACAGAGAGAGAGAGAGAGACAGGCATCACACGACAGAGAGAGAGAGAGAGAGAGAGAGACAGGCATCACACGACAGAGAGAGAGAGAGAGAGAGAGAGAGAGAGAGAGAGAGAGAGAGAGAGACAGGCATCACACGACAGAGAGAGAGAGAGAGAGAGAGAGAGACAGGCATCACACGACAGAGAGAGAGAGAGAGACAGGCATCACACGACAGAGAGAGAGAGAGAGAGAGAGACAGGCATCACACGACAGAGAGAGAGAGAGAGACAGGCATCCCTAACCCTAACCCTAACCCTAACCCTAACAAATGTGCAGTAAAAATTGGCAACAAAAGAACTGATTTCTTCACTCAGGGGCGGGGGGTGAGGCAGGGCTGCAGTCTGAGTCCAACACTGTTCAATATTTACATCAATGAGTTAGCAACGATGTTGGAACGGTCTGCAGCCCCTGGCCTCACATTACATGACACTGAAGTCAAGTTCCTGCTCTACGCGGATGACCTGGTCCTGCTGTCACCCACAGAGCAGGGGCTGCAGCAGAGCCTGGCACTGCTAGAGCAGTACTGTCAGACCTGGGCCCTGGCAGTAAACTTTAAAAAGACCAAAATAATGATTTTTCAAAAAAAGGCCAGAACTCAGGGAAACAGATACCACTTCACCCTAAACAACACTACACTAGAACACATCTCAGACTACACTTACCTGGGCCTGACTATCAGTGCGTCAGGAAGCTTTAACCTAGCAGTGAATGCACTAAAGGAAAAAGCCAGAAGAGCTTTCTATGCCATCAAAAGAAGATTCTATAAAATAAATATTCCTATCAAAATATGGCTAAAATTAATTGAGTGTCATCCAGCCCATTGCGCTGTATGGTAGTGAGATATGGGGTCCACTCAGTCAACAGGACTACACTAAATGGGACAAACACCCAACCGAAACCCTGCATGCTGAACTCTACAAAAACATCCTACAGGTGCAAAGAAAAACACCAAATCATGCATGCAGGGCAGAATTAGGCCGTTACCCAACACTCATAAATATAAAGAAAAGAGCACTAAAGTTTTGGATGCACCTAAAGAAAAGTGAATCAGACTCCCTCCAGTATGAGGCCATGCAAACCCAAGAGCTCAGCCCTGAAAAGAGTCCTCTAAGCCAGCTGGCCCTGAAGCTCACTGCACTGAACCCAACTAATAATACTAAAACAAACCAGCTTCAGGTCAGCACTGCTTACCAGCCCCAATCAGAGTCAACCAAATTATAAAACTAACCAAAACTGCTATCTGAAACATTGGGACACAGAAACAAAATCTCAAAATAAACTGGATTGTTATCGGGCCCTAAAAAGAGATTACACTCTGGCAGAGTATCTCTCTACTGTCAGAGATACAAAGCAGAGACAGATCCTGACCAAGTACAGGCTCAGTGACCACAGCCTGGCCATCGAGAAAGGCCGTCACCGGCAGACCTGGCTTCCTAAAGAAGAAAGGCTCTGTGGTCATTGTGAGACAGGAGAGGTCGAGACAGAGATGCACTTCCTTCTTCAATGTAAGAAATACTCTGAAAATAGACAAACCTATTTTAAAAAATTTGCAAATTCCCTCCCAAATTTCCCAAACATGACCAACCCTGAAAAAGTCCCAATCCTCCTGGGAGAGGAGGGAAGCACAGCCCAACTAGCAGCCCAGTATGTGTCTGCATGTCACAGACTGAGGGACACACAATGAGAGCTCTGCACAGAGACACACACACTTATGTATATACAGTATGTATGTTGTTGTGTGTGTAGGCATGCATGTATTATGTAAATACTTATTGTCCTGATACATGTTTATTGTTAGTAGTGATATGTTTTTTTTTTTTTTACTGTACTTTATAAATCAGTTTGTTTATATATATGTATTCATGATGCATTGTATATATACATGTATGTATTGTATAATTGCTTTGGCAACACCTGCTATTGTAAGTCATGCCAATAAAGCACCATTGAATTGAATTGAATTGAGAGAGAGAGAGAGAGACAGGCATCACACGACAGAGAGAGAGAGAGAGAGAGAGAGACAGGCATCACACGACAGAGAGAGAGAGAGAGAGACAGGCATCACACGACAGAGAGAGAGAGAGAGAGAGACAGGCATCACACGACAGAGAGAGAGAGAGCTGGTGCTGACCAGGCTCTCAGACAACGACCCCACCGCACAGCAACTCAGAGACCAGCTCACCCAGGTGAAAAATGAATACAAAGCCTTGTTCAGAGAGCTGAGAGCAGAGGTGAAGGAGCTGCAACAGGACAGAGAGAGTCTAAAGAGGGAGCTGGCAGGAGTGAGAGAGGAGATGCAGCAGAGAGAGAGGAGACACACCGCCCCCAGCAGTAGCAACTCCATGGAAAGCACCGTCAACCAGACAGCAGCAAAGCCCTGCAGAGAAACAGCGCCACACACACCCACCACCCCAGCCAGGCACGCCGACACACCGACACACAATGCAGACCCCACACACAGCGACAACACACAGTCTGACACTGGACCAGAGCCGGAACCAGAGCCAGAGGCAGCCCCGACCCCCCCAAGCAGACAACACCACCATGCTGAAGTAGCCTTGCTGATAGACTCCAATGGGAAATTCATCAGTGAGCAGCGCCTCTTCCCTGGACGGAAGATTTCAAAGATATGGTGCCCGACGACGGGGAAGGCCCTGCAGGAGCTGTCCGTGTCGAGCCTCGGCACCCCCACACACATAATAATACATACGGGAACCAATGACCTGCGGGCCCAGCAGGACAACGTGGCCATATCGATAATTAAAGTGGCTGAAAGGGCCACACAGGAGTTCCCGAACACAAAAATCATAATTTCAACCCTGTTACAAAGAAGGGATATCCACCCAAAATTAATAGGGAAAATTAATGCAGAGATATCCCGTGGGTGCGCTCTGCTTCCAAATGTTCACCTGGTCCACCACCCTACCCTCGGGCCCCAGCACCTCTATGATCATGTACACCTCCACAGGCAGGGTGTACCGATCTTCTCAAAGAACTTAAAGGACGCCGCCCTGGGACGGGACCCTACCAGCACCCCACAGAGCAGCAGAAGAGCTCCCAGCTACGGAGTGCAGCGCAGCCCAGAACCAGCGAAGTTGGACCCCCAGGAACCTGAGACCACCACAGGGACAACACCAGCGACACCCGCCCAGCCCAGCCCAGCCCAGCAGAACCAGGACCGCCCAGCACACCACCCCGCACAGCCAGCCCAGCCCAACAGACCCAGGACTGGCCCGCACAACACCCCACACAGCCAGCCCAGCCCAACAGACCCAGGACCGCCCAGCACACCACCCCGGCAGCCAGCCCAGCAGCAAGTTCACCAGCAGGCCCAGCACAGCTACGCCGCGGTTCTCAGCCGGCAAACAGGGACTGCCAGCACAGAACTGGGGGAGATACGCCACCTCCTCAACCTCATCTGCACTCGGCTCATGAGCTAAGTAACTGACACCAAAATGTAAAAAAAAAATAAATAAATAAATAATGTATGGTAACTACAATAGTTAAGAAGTGTGATGTAAATATATAATAATAGTAAATAGCAAGTTTACATATATTTTTTTTCAAAACATTTTTTATTTCATTCCAAGTAATTGAATGGTTTCTGGAAGAATAGTAGTTAGAATTGATGACATCATTAACCATAACAATGTGGAACATCCAGGGGCTGAGCTCCTCAGCATTCGGGCTGAAGAGCACAGCCCCTGAATTTGTAAATAGTATTCAAAACCTTGATGTGATTATTCTACAGGAGACTTGGTGCAGGGCAGACGTGTCCACTCACTGTCCCTCAGGCTATAGGGAGATAATAGTGCCCTCGCTGAAACACAGCACAATTCGGCACGGCAGAGACTCTGGGGAATTATCATCTGGTATAAAGCACAGCTCACCAAATCTATTCAGCCCATAAAAAAGCAGAGTCACATATGTGGTTAAAAATTAGCAAAAATATAGTCTCAAATCAGAATGACATCTACCTGTGTGCAATATATATTCCACCCTCAGAATCCCCGTACTTTGATGAGGAAATCTTTTCCAGTCTCCAAACAGAGATATGCCATTTCCAGGCCCAGGGAATGTGGTTATCTGTGGAGATCTGAACGCCAGGACAGGCACACTGCCTGACTGTATCAGCACACAGGGAGACAACCACATATTTGGTCAAAACTCCCTATACTGCACACCCATCAGCTCCCACAGAAACAGTTATGACCGGAGACAAATAAAAATGGGAGAAAGATACTGCAGCTCTGTCAAGGCCTGGGCCTGTACATTGTTAATGGTAGGTTCCGAGGGGACTCTTTAGGAAGATACACCTACAGCTCGGCTCTTGGTAACAGTGTAGTAGATTATACCATTACTGACTTAGACCCTCCTGTATTCGTGCATTCACTGTCAGGCCTCAATCCCTCTGTCAGATCACAGTCAAACCACTGTGTTCCTTAAAAGAACAGAGCAAAGCAGCAACATGCAGACGCAGCCCAGCAAGCTGTACAACCTCAATCATTCATACAGATGGGCTCCAAACAGTGCAGAAGAATACCAGAAAGCAATTGGAAACCCAGAAATACAATCATTAATAGATACTTTTCTGGTCACCACATACCCACACAGTAAACAAGGTGTAAATCTGGCTGTAGATAATCTGAATAATATATATAATCAGACAGCTCTAAAATCTAAATTAAAAATAAATAGGAACACTAAACAGAAAAAATTGAAAGAAGACAATTGGTTTGACGAAGATTGTAAGAATTTAAGAAAACAACTTCGACAATTATCAAATAGAAAACACAGACAACCAGACAACCAAGATCTACTTTAGTTACAGTGAGACATTAAATAATTACAAACACACACTCAAAAAGAAAAAGAACAACCATATCAATAAACAACTGACAGAAATCGAGGAGTCCATTAACTCAAACCAATTCTGGGAAAATTGGAACAAACTGAATAAATCAAAACCGACGAATTGGCTATTCAAAATGGAAACACATGGAAAGAACATTTTGAAAAACTATACAAAACAATACCACAAAATGGACAAATATTAGACCAAAAAATATTTATGAAAAACTAAAACAAATGGAATTGTCAATTAAAGACAATCAGAACCCCTGGACTCACCGATCACTGAGCAGGAGCTAAAGGAGAAATTGCAGGCCCTCCAGAATAGAAAAGCCAGCGGGGCAGACAGCATCTCCAATGAGATGCTGAAACACAGCAGCCCCAAGCTGCAGGAGGCCCTGCTCAAACTCTTCAATATCATTCTAAAGGTGGGTTATTTCCCTGATATCTGGAATCAAGGATTAATTACACCCATATATAAAAATGGAGACAAATTCGACCCCAATAATTACCGGGCATCTGTGTGAGCAGTAATCTGGGGAAGGTGTTCTGCAGTGTCATTAACGCCGGATACTGGCCTTCCTTACCGAACACAGTGTCCTGAGCAAGAGTCAGATTGGCTTCCTTCCAAAACACCGGACATCTGACCACATTTACACCCTACACACCCTAATAGACAAACATTTAAACCAAAATAAAAATAAAATATTTGCTTGTTTTATAGACTTTAAAAAGCTTTTGACTCAATTTGGCATGAAGGATTATTTTACAAACTTATCCAAAGCGGTGTAGGGGTAAAGTATATGACATCATCAAATCTATGTATACAGAAAATAAATGCGGGTTAAGATTGGCAATAAAAGAACACAATTTTTCTCACAAGGGCGGGAGTGAGACAGGGCTGCAGTTTGAGCCCAACACTGTTCAACATCTATATCAATGAGCTGGCCACAGTGTTGGAGCAGTCTGCAGCTCCTGGCCTCACTCTACATGACACTGAAGTTAAATTCCTGCTCTACGCAGATGACCTGGTCCTGCTGTCACCCACAGAGCAGGGTCTGCAGCAGAGCCTGTCACTGCTAGAGCAGTACTGTCAGACCTGGGCCCTGACAGTAAACATGAACAAGACCAGAGTCATGATATTCCAGAAGAAAGCCAGATCTCAGGGAAATAAGTACCACTTCACCCTGGGCAAAAACACTTTGGAACACTGCACACACTACACCTATCTAGGCCTAGAAATCAGCGCTCAGGGAGTTTCAACTTGGCAGTGAATGCACTAAAAGAAAAAGCACGCAGGGCATTTTATGCTATTAAGAGAAAAATTCATATAAAGATCCCAATTAAAATTTGGTTAAAAATTTTGAAAGTGTCATCCAACCCATTGCCCTGTATGGCAGTGAAGTGTGGGGTCCGCTCACAGAGCAGGATTTTACAAAATGGGACAAACACCCAACAGAAGCCCTGCATACAGAGTTTTGCAAAAGTATCCTGCAAATACAAAGGAAAACTCCAAACAATGCATGCAGGGCTGAATTAGGCCAATACCCACTATTGATTAATATCCAAAAAGAGCAATTAAATTTTGGCTCCATCTAAAAAATAGTAACATAAACTCTTACCACCATAAAGCCCTGCAATACCAAGAGCAGAGCCCAGAGAAGAGTCCCTCAGCCAGCTGGTCCTGAAACTCACTGCACTAACACACACTAACACCAACCAGCTTCAGGACAGCTCCACTCTAACACATACAATCAGAGTCAACCAAATTATAGCACAAAACAAACAAGAATATCTTATTCATTGGGACACACACACTAAAACACAAAGCAAACTGGAATGCTATCGGGCCCTAAAAGACACTACACCCGGCTGAATACCTGACCAGGGTGAAAAACAGTAAACAGAGACAGACCTTAACAAAGTACAGGCTCAGTGAGCACAGCCTGGCCATCGAGAAGGGCCGACACAGGCAGACATGGCTGCCCAAAGAGGACAGGCTGTGTGATCACTGTCAGCTCAATCAGGTCGAGACAGAGATGCACTTTTACTGCAGTGCACAAAATATAAGAATATAAGGGAAGCCTTCTTCCCAAAAATACAAAATCTCTGCATAGACTTCTCAGACTTGCCAGACCCAGAAAAACTCCCCATCCTCCTCGGTGAGCACACAAGCTGTATTGAAGTGGCAGCCCAGTACACAACGCCTGCCACAGCCTGAGGGACAGGGAGTGACACTGAGGCTCCTCACACAGGGAGGAAAATAATAAATAAATAAATAAATAAATAAATACATGTTATAGAATACATATATAAATGTATATCATTATTGTTATTATTATTGTTGTTGTGATGTGTTTGAAGTACTGTGTTGTTTTGTTTTATTTTCAAAAGTTTAAAAGTTTGAAATGTTCATTGTAAAGATGGAATTTACGCATCATTGCTTTGGCAATACTTGTGAAAAATCAGTCATGCCAATAAAGCACTTGAAATTGAAATTGAATTGAATTGAGAGAGAGAGAGACAGGCATCACAAGAGAGAGAGAGAGAGAGACAGGCATCACACGACAGAGAGAGAGAGAGAGAGAGAGAGACAGGCATCACACGACAGAGAGAGAGAGAGAGAGACAGGCATCACACGACAGAGAGAGAGAGAGAGAGAGACAGGCATCACACGACAGAGAGAGAGAGAGAGAGACAGGCATCACACGACAGAGAGAGAGAGAGAGAGAGAGAGACAGGCATCACACGACAGAGAGAGAGAGAGACAGGCATCACACACGAGAGAGAGAGAGAGAGAGAGACAGGCATCACACGACAGAGAGAGAGAGAGAGACAGGCATCACACAACAGAGAGAGAGAGAGAGAGAGAGAGAGAGAGACAGGCATCACACGACAGAGAGAGAGAGAGAGAGACAGGGATCACACGACAGAGAGAGAGAGAGAGAGACAGGCATCACACGACAGAGAGAGAGAGAGAGACAGGCATCACACGACAGAGAGAGAGAGAGAGAGACAGGCATCACACGACAGAGAGAGAGAGAGAGAGAGACAGGCATCACACGACAGAGAGAGAGAGAGAGAGACAGGCATCACACGACAGAGAGAGAGAGAGAGAGACAGGCATCACACGACAGAGAGAGAGAGAGAGACAGGCATCACACGACAGAGAGAGAGAGAGAGAGACAGGCATCACACGACAGAGAGAGAGAGAGACAGGCATCACACGACAGAGAGAGAGAGACAGGCATCACACGACAGAGAGAGAGAGAGACAGGCATCACACGACAGAGAGAGAGAGAGAGAGAGAGAGAGAGAGAGACAGGCATCACACGACAGAGTGCAATACTGTATTTTTAAGACACATACAAATCATGGCAGCCCTCACTTGAAGCTTGCTCAGGAGAATACCAAGCTAACAACATGCTTGCCTGTTCAACTTTAACCAAGGCAGAAAAAACACTGCATCCAGACACAAAACAAAAATGAACCCTATATAAATACAAGGTGGTGTCCCTCCTGACTCACTCTCCCACACACCATTACTCCTGGAAGCCCTGCAGGTCACAGACTCATTTAAAATAGGTGAAATCCACCTTGAGCCTGCAGACCACCAGCACTCTAAAGAGCCTGACCACCTCAAAAAGCAATGAGCCAAGTGATGTGTATAAACATGATGACAGGTTTGAAGTGTCTTCATGTGCTTTACTTACTATTTACTAAATGTACTTATTTTAACCATCAACATTATATTTATGTTCAAATGCCATATTTAACTATTAATACGTTGATAAAAAGTGGGAACAAATGGAATTGGCCACTTTTGAAAAACGGAATTTGGTATTCCCAAGAATGGAACAATTAGTAGCCCTGAAGATGATTCCAATTGAAGGCAGTGCAGACACCCGTGTTCTATGCAGTCGTATCAAGCAATTTTATGCAGGCTACCAGTTAAGCATGCAGTCTGTATCTGTGAGAACAAGCGACAGGACCGCATAGGATCAGAGGAGGATTCAAAATCACAGGCAGAGCCACGATAAATGTATGTTTAAATTGAAAGTAAATTGTAAAATTATTGAGATACTTCTGTTGAAATATTGTTTCAAAATTGTATAATGCAACAAAAAATATATTAAAAGGGTGAATGCGTGGCCGGAGGTTTCTCACAGATCATTTACCCTTTCTCAGGATCTAAAAAGCTCTAAGGGAACGCTGCTCTTGGCCCAGTTGATCTTTGCTGATGACGCTCTCTGGAATATTGCAAGGCTCTGCTGTAGCCCCTGGAGATCCCTGCTACTGCAGCATAGGCAGACACCTTCACTGTTGAGGTTGGAACAGCAGGGCACTGTCCATCGACAGCCTGTTCCTCAGCAGAGCCAATAAGGTAACATGCCCGATAGGGGCAGCCCTGCATGAGACCCCTGTACCCTGGGAAAGGTAAGGGTTCAAAGGAGAGAGAGTGGAGCATGCCCGATAGGGGGCAGCCCTGCCTGAGACCCCTGTACCCTGGGAAAGGTAAGGGCTCAAAAGGAGAGAGAGTGGAGCATGCCCAATAGAGGGCAGCCCTGCCTGAGACCCCTGTACCCTGGGAAAGGTAAGGGCTCAAAAGGAGAGAGAGTGGAGCATGCCCAATAGAGGGCAGCCCTGCCTGAGACCCCTGTACCCTGGGAAAGGTAAGGGTTCAAAGGAGAGAGAGTGGAGCATGCCCGATAGGGGGCAGCCCTGCCTGAGACCCCTGTACCCTGGGAAAGGTAAGGGTTCAAAGGAGAGAGAGTGGAGCATGCCCGATAGGGGGCAGCCCTGCCTGAGACCCTTGTACCCTGGGAAAGGTGAGGGCTCAAAGGAGAGAGAGTGGAGCATGCCTGATAGAGGGCAGCCCTGCATGAGACCCCTGTACCCTGGGAAAGGTAAGGGTTCAAAGGAGAGAGAGTGGAGCATGCCCGATAGGGGGCAGCCCTGCCTGAGACCCCTGTACCCTGGGAAAGGTAAGGGTTCAAAGGAGAGAGAGTGGAGCATGCCCGATAGAGGGCAGCCCTGCCTGAGACCCCTGTACACTGGGAAAGGTAAGGGTTCAAAGGAGAGGGAGTGGAGCATGCCTGATAGAGGGCAGCCCTGCATGAGACCCCTGTACCCTGGGAAAGGTGAGGGCTCAAAGGAGAGGGAGTGGAGCATGCCTGATAGAGGGCAGCCCTGCCTGAGACCCCTGTACCCTGGGAAAGGTAAGGGCTCAAAGGAGAGAGAGTGGAGCATGCCCGATAGGGGGCAGCCCTGCCTGAGACCCCTGTACCCTGGGAAAGGTAAGGGTTCAAAGGAGAGAGAGTGGAGCATGCCCGATAGGGGGCAGCCCTGCCTGAGACCCCTGTACCCTGGGAAAGGTAAGGGCTCAAAGGAGAGAGAGTGGAGCATGCCCGATAGGGGGCGGCCCTGCATGAGACCCCTGTACCCTGGGAAAGGTGAGGGCTCAGCCCGTTATTTATTTTTAAAACACTATAAATATTCATATACATTAGTTTAATATAAGTAATAAAACAAGGACCAAACCCAAAGGCTTCCAGGGTTTTAAAAAGATAAAAATGGTCGACCCGATCAAAAGCTTTTTCATGATCTAAAGAAACCAGTCCCACATTAAAATCACCCATCTGTGTTAGTGATAACAAATCTCTTATTAAAAAAATATTATCAGAAATTCATCTCCCTGGCACACAATATGTTTGATCAGGGTGAATTATAGTTGCTCTCCAGTCTCTCAGTCTGTCCGATGCACATTTGGAAATTATTTTAAAATCTGCACATAAGTGAGACTGGTCTCCAGTTCTTTAGTAGGCAGAAGTCCCCCTTCTTCAGCAGTAGAGTAATGACGGCCCTACGACAGCTGAGCGGGAGCTCCCCGGCCCTCAGACTCTCCTGCAACACCAGCAGCAGATCAGGCCCCAGCTCTCTCCACAGGTAACCCATCAATCCCTGGGGTCTTTCCGCTGGCCGGCTGCGTGATGGCGGCGGTCAGCTCCTGGAGAGGAAAGGCTCCTTCCAGACCTCTCTGCTCCTCCTCACTCAGCCTGGGCAGTCCCTGCAGCAGCATGTCTGTATCAGCTGAGCTGCACTGTTCTGTACTATAAAGCTGGTTAGAAAAGTCAACCGCCGCCTCACTAACCTCCTCTTGACTGAGCAATTCTCTGCCGCAGGGCAGCCGGACACAGTACAGAAGCTTGCAGTTTGATTGTTTCCTCTCCAAACTGAAAAATAATTTACTAGGGGAGTCCATGTCTCTCAGCTCCATGAACTTGGAGCGCACTTGTGCCCCCCGCACCCTCTCCTCCAGCAGGCTGCTCAGGGTGTGTTTCTGCTGCCTTAGGGCCTCTTGTGCTGTTTCATTCGGGTCTCGGTCTGATCGGCTCTCCATCTCCAAAATCGCTCTCTCCAACTGTCTCATGGCTGCATTTAGTGACCTGGCTGCATCAAGAGTATACTGTTGACACAAAAGTCTAATCTGCACCTTACCTAAATCCTACCACTGCCACAGACAAATTAATTGATTCTTTTGTTTTCTCCAATTAAACCACATGTCCCGTAAATGCTGCTTAAAAATATTATCTTGCAGTAGTTTGTTAATGAAATACCAATGAGAAGAAACAGGAGAGTCTGATGCAATTACAATGGTGACAAAAAGACAGCGATGGTCAGAAAGACTGCTAGGTATTATCTTTGCTGTAATGAATGTATTAAGAGAAAGCTGAGGAGTGTAGTCTGTCTAATCTGGCTCTAACGGTGCCCTTTAAAAGATTATATGACCAGGTATACTGTCGTGTATTAAGGTGCAGATTCCTCCAGATGTCAACCAGGCCACTAGACTGTAAAACTGCAGCCAACTCTCTTGAGGAAAGAGGATGAGGTTCAGAACACAGTGCGTCTCCTGAACACACTGTCCTCTCCACTGCTCTCTCTGTCACAGTGCGTCTCCTGAACACCCTGTCCTCTCCACTGCTCTCTCTGTCACAGTGCGTCTCCTGAACACACTGTCCTCTCCACTGCTCTCTCTGTCACAGTGCGTCTCCTGAACACTGTCCTCTCCACTGCTCTCTCTGTCACAGTGCGTCTCCTGAACACACTGTCCTCTCCACTGCTCTCTGTCACAGTGCGTCTCCTGAACACACTGTCCTCTCCACTGCTCTCTCTGTCACAGTGCGTCTCCTGAACACACTGTCCTCTCCACTGCTGTCTCTGTCACAGTGTGTCTCCTGAACACACTGTCCTCTCCACTGCTCTCTCCGTCACAGTGCGTCTCCTGAACACACCTGCAACCATTAACATGCAAAGAAATAAAATGTGTTCTTCCTACAGTCATTAAAAAAGTTATAACCAACCAATAAATAGAGATAGTAAAATAAATACGAAAGTTAGCCATTTGAACTATTTTCTTTGTATTTTTTTCTCAGTAGATCTTGTACCACATGTACTATTTTTTTAAGTCTATCTTTTGGGCATATCAAACTCTTTAGCTGTTGTTATTCTAAAAGCAGTCTCTATAGATTCAATAAATCTGAGGTCAGGAAAAAAAAAAGTGCTACGTCAACACCTCGTTTAACTTTGTCTGATCTAAAAAACGAAGAATCATTTCAACAGAATCATATTTACTGCATCTGGCGGTTTGGTTTTCAGGGATGTCGGAGAACGACGCAGTCAGAGATTTCTCCTGCATCCATTTCCTCACAGTTATAATCACCACTTCCATAGTCTTGTATTTCTGTGTTCTGCTTGTCTTCACCTCCCTCCTCAGACTCTGCTGGGATCCACGGCAGAGCTGAGCTGAGACGCAGCACTGCGCTCCGCCCCCGAGCTGAGAGTTATCATCTCTCCCGGCTGAGGCTCAGAGCTGCTGCTGCTGCTGGAAGACGCTTCACTGACAGCCTCACAGCCCCGCTTGAGCTCTTCTTCGCTTCAGGCGCTTCTATAATATTTTTCTTTTTTCTCTTTTTGCCAGTAATGAACTCTTCCTCAATACTATTTTCATGGACCACACCTGCCTCTCCGGTGTTTGTATTTAGCAGTAATCCACTTTGGTCTCCAGCCTTCTCTGGCTGTACAGGTTCCTCCTGATCTGCAGCTGTGTCTGGCTGACGGGTAGGCTGTACAGGTTCCCCCTGATCTGCAGCTGTGTCTGGCTGAGGGGTAGGCTGTACAGGTTCCCCCTGATCTGCAGCTGTGTCTGGCTGAGGGGTAGGCTGTACAGGTTCCTCCTGATCTGCAGCTGTGTCTGGCTGAGGGGTAGGCTGTACAGGTTCCTCCTGATCTGCAGCTGTGTCTGGCTGAGGGGTAGGCTGTACAGGTTCCTCCTGATCTGCAGCTGTGTCTGGCTGAGGGGTAGGCTGTACAGGTTCCCCCTGATCTGCAGCTGTGTCTGGCTGAGGGGTAGGCTGTACAGGTTCCTCCTGATCTGCAGCTGTGTCTGGCTGAGGGGTAGTCTGTACAGGTTCCCCCTGATCTGCAGTGGCCTCTGGCTGAGGGACAGGCTGCACTGCTTGCGGTTCAGGCCGTGGTGATGGTGCTCCAGATGCTGACTCTTCTTGTCGTGCTCCCCGATCACCCCCTGCACCCTCTCTGCCAGCACTAGCTTGTCCCTGTTCTGCCTCAGCCCCTGCCTCCTTCATCGGACAGGATTTCCTCTGATGTCCCAGACTCCCACATTTAAAGCACTTCATAATATCAGAGCTAGCAAACACAACACAATTCGTGCTTTCATCATAAAAATCCCACGCAACTTCAATCACTGTATTGGGATTGTGTAACATTACAAAAGCTTGTCTTCTAAAAGGTTGTATGTGTTTTAACAGTGGCTATCTCCACCACACAGCTCTCCCCTCCCTCCTGTCCTGCATGCTGACAGTATCTCCCCCACACAGCTCTCCCCTCCCTCCTGTCCTGCATGCTGACAGTATCTCCTCCACACAGCTCTCCCCTCCCTCCTGTCCTGCATGCTGACAGTATCTCCCTCGCACAGCTCTCCCCTCCCTCCTGTCCTGCATGCTGACAGTATCTCCCCCACACAGCTCTCCCCTCCCTCCTGTCCTGCATGCTGACAGTATCTCACCCATACAGCTCTCCCCTCCCTCCTGTCTTGCATGCTGACAGTATCTCACCCGTACAGCTCTCCCCTCCCTCCTGTCCTGCATGCTCACAGTATCTCCCCACACAGCTCTCCCTCCCTCCTGTCTTGCATGCTGACAGTATCTCACCCGACAGCTCTCCCTCCCTCCTGTCCTGCATGCTCACAGTATCTCCCCACACAGCTCTCCCTCCCTCCTGTCCTGCATGCTGACAGTATCTCACCCGTACAGCTCTCCCCTCCCTCCTGTCCTGCATGCTCACAGTATCTCCCCCCTCCTGTCCTGCATGCTGACAGTATCTCCCCCCTCCTGTCCTGCATGCTGACAGTATCTCCTCCCTCCTGTCCTGCATGCTGACAGTAGCTCCCCCGCACAGCTCTCCCCTCCCTCCTGTCCTGCATGCTCACAGTATCTCCCCCCTCCTGTCCTGCATGCTCACAGTATCTCCCCTCCCTCCTGTCCTGCATGCTCACAGTATCTCCCCCCTCCTGTCCTGCATGCTCACAGTATCTCCCCCCTCCTGTCCTGCATGCTGACAGTATCTCCCCCCTCCTGTCTTGCATGCTGACAGTATCTCCCCCCTCCTGTCCTGCATGCTGACAGTATCTCCCCCCTCCTGTCCTGCATGCTGACAGTATCTCCCCCCTCCTGTCCTGCATGCTGACAGTATCTCACCCGTACAGCTCTCCCCTCCCTCCTGTCTTGCATGCTGACAGTATCTCCCCCCTCCTGTCCTGCATGCTCACAGTATCTCCCCCCTCCTGTCCTGCATGCTGACAGTATCTCCCCCCTCCTGTCCTGCATGCTGACAGTATCTCCCCCCTCCTGTCCTGCATGCTGACAGTATCTCACCCGTACAGCTCTCCCCTCCCTCCTGTCTTGCATGCTGACAGTATCTCCCCCCTCCTGTCCTGCATGCTGACAGTATCTCCCCCTCCTGTCCTGCATGCTGACAGTATCTCCCCCTCCTGTCCTGCATGCTGACAGTAGCTCCCCCGCACAGCTCTCCCTCCCTCCTGTCTTGCATGCTCACAGTATCTCCCCTCCTGTCCTGCATGCTGACAGTATCTCCCCGCACAGCTCTCCCTCCCTCCTGTCCTGCATGCTGACAGTATCTCCCCCCTCCTGTCCTGCATGCTGACAGTATCTCACCCCTCCTGTCCTGCATGCTCACAGTATCTCCCCCCTCCTGTCCTGCATGCTCACAGTATCTCCCCCCTCCTGTCCTGCATGCTCACAGTATCTCACCCGTACAGCTCTCCACCCCCCAGCCTCCCTGTCCCTCACGGCGATGGCGCTGACTGTGTGCCCTGCGCTCAGTGGAGCTCCTCCCAGCACCACCTCTGCGGTGAAGCAGATCAGATCGTCGATCAGCCCGTAGTCCTGGCAGAACCGGGTCACTGTGCCAGCCCGAATGTGCAGCGTTTCACCAGCACCTGCAACACAATGCAGCACACATCAGAGGAACCGTACGCACGCACGCACCCACCAAACTAGAACCGCACGCACGCACACCCACACCAAACTAGAACCGCACGCACACACACACCAAACTAGAACCGCACGCACACCCACACCAAACTAGAACCGCACGCACACACACCAAACTAGAACCGCACGCACACACACCAAACTAGAACCGCACACACACACACACACCACACTAGAACCGCACGCCACACTAGAACCGCACGCGCACGCCACACTAGAACCGCACGCACACACACCACACTAGAACCGCACGCCACACTAGAACCGCACGCGCACGCCACACTAGAACCGCACGCACACACACACACTAGAACCGCACGCGACACTAGAACCGCACGCGCACGCCACACTAGAACCGCACGCGCACACACCACACTAGAACTGCACGCACACACACACACACCACACTAGAACCGCACGCACACACACACCACACTAGAACCGTGCGCGCACACACACACACACACACACACCAGACTAGCCCATCACGTCTCACAAGTTTCAGTAAACTGACCCTCGCCTCGCTCCTCCTCCTCCTCCTCGTCTGCTCGTCGCCAAAGCGGCTCCACGAATTTAGAAAGCAAATACTCCAGAATCATGACTATAGTCTTCACAGGAACCCTGCAGCAGCAAGAGAAACCACACATCAGACAGGCAGCTGACCACACACATGGGCAACTTCCACCATTGACAGCACTTCAAACCCCAGGCCACTGCGTCACCGAAGCTGCAGGCGCATCACAGCGCGCTCAATCAATGCAAGGAGCACAGTGGCACGCCTACCAAAAGCTGCTCATCGTGGTGACATCAATTTGTCCAGCTCGTTTGTTGTTTCAGCAACAGCAATTGATAATTAAAGGCACAGCAATCTGTCATAAACTTGCAGCACTTGCACAGAGTCGGTGGTCGTCTTGGCGACGTGGGCAGGGAGTGTTAACGGACAATGCGTGTCCGGTTTTCAGTTTACTAGAAAACCGGACAGCAAGTTTAAAAACCGGACTTTCCGGTCGAAACCCGGACAGTTGGCAAGCCTACCAACGCTAGTCTACGGACTGTTTTGCGTTTGTTTTTTTTTGTTTAAACTTTACACTGGAGTAAAATGCCTAATGAATAAGATTCATCACAGCAACTGATAAACAGAGCCGTAAACACGGTTATGTGCTCTTTTCTTTTGAAATATGTAATAAATGAATCAGTAACACGTGTGCGGTCTCAGTGGCGATGCCATCAAACACAAGGCTCTACTAGAAGAACCCGTCAGGTTAAAGACAAACTTCCCGTGCATTGCGACACAGATGAATACACTTGATGCACCCTGCCATCGTACTGTACCTGCGGTTCGATTATTAATACGAGCGGCGTTTCTTCAGCGTTTACCAGCGCCTAACACAATGCCTCTCCCACAGGTGTTCACACGGCAGGATACTCACGCGAGACTTGGTGACTGCGTGTTACTAAAGACAGTGAGCGACGTTCTGACGTCGCTAAGCAGTAGTTAACCCTTGCGGTATTGTGCGGATAAGCAGGGCAGGTTTAGAGAGGGAGGGGGTGCAACTGGGACATTTGTCCAGGGTCCAACACTCCAGGGAGGTCCACGTCAAAAATAAATAAATAAATAAATAAATAAATAAAGGTCGTCACGTTTCATGTGTCCGTTTGCACTGTGCGCTGTATGTGCACGGGCGATGAATACCACGGGCTGCCGTACCCACACTGCCCACAGCTGCTTCATTTGCTGCAGTTGTTGCTTCCTGCTTTAATTACCGCTTTTTATTTTATTGAAACAGAGTGGCCTTCTGAGTTAGGCGACTGGAGACATGTCATTTAATAGCCCACTGTGTGCACCCATCAACAATGAATTACTGGAAAAACTAGGGCAGCAGTGTGGAGTAGTGGTTAGGGCTCTGGACTCTTGACCAGAGGGTCGTGGGTTCAATCCCAGGTGGAGGACACTGCTGCTGTACCCTTGAGCAAGGTACTTTACCTAGATTGCTCCAGTGAAAACCCAGCTGCATAAATGGGTAATTGTATGTAAAAATAATGTGATATCTTGTAGCAATTATAAGTCGCCCTGGATAAGGACGTCGCTAATTAATAATAATAAAAACTGAATCTCAAATTGTTACTTTGCCCGGCACTGTTTATTTCAGCCACCAGAGGGCAATAGTCAAAACAGAGGACTGAGTAAGAGCAGGAAGCACAATTTGTCCCGACAGTGTGACCCAGCCTCCTCTCTTCACACTCAGGCTGGTTATTGTGAGCTTCCCAGGCAGAGTTACAGTGAGCTCTCCCCCTGTTGCTGGGCTGTGTGGAGAGAATTTCAATTGAAGTGGCTCTCTTAACAAGCATGGAGCTGTGAGAGAGTGAGAGGGAGAGAGAGAGTGAGTCACACAGCCCTGCTGCCCAGCACTCAGGTCACTGCACACCCCCCTCCTGTTATGCAACTCTCTGGGCAAACAGAACTGCAATTGTTTACTGAAGATTCCCCGTCACACAGCTGAGAAGCTGCCAAGATCTGTGGCACTTTGGTATAGTGTAAATGTGTGTGTGCTTGCCTGGGTATTTTTATTTGTCTGTGCACATGTGAACATACTGACTGTACCAATAATGACCCGAAAAAGAAGAAACAAGTGAGGACTTCAGTTCAGATCCGCTTTCTGCCAGCTTTGTTTCTCAGAGTTTGGGTGGTTAGGGTTAGAGAGGGTTAGGACCGTGCAGAGACAGCAATTCACAGCACTCCTTTACTTTCACTTCCTCTCCACTGAGAGCCTCTGAAGCCAGCGAATCCCATTGGTCCTCCAACACCGTCCACACATGGGGCTCTTTACAAGCATTTGTATAAGCGACTTCCTGTAGTCACTTACTACAGCTGAGTTCTGCAATCATACTCAGCCAGACAGAACATTAGAAACCGTTTTCCTGTATCACAGGAAGGATATCATTGTCTTTCAGAGGGTATAGTTGTAAGACAATGGCGTTGCCTAACACATCCCCACAATGATGAATGCGTTGGACTGCATTGCAGACACAAGACAAGCGGTGAAGATGGAATAAAACAGTCCCTGTGGCCACCAGTCCAGCTCCTTGTACAGTCAGCAGCCAGGCTGCCCTGGTCAGCAGCAGTACAAGCTCAGTGCTCAGCCTGCTTGTCTCTCCTTGTACAGTCAGCAGCCAGGCTGCCCTGGTCAGCAGCAGTACAAGCTCAGTGCTCAGCCTGCTCGTCTCTCCTTGTACAGTCAGCAGCCAGGCTGCCCTGGTCAGCAGCAGTACAAGCTCAGTGCTCAGCCTGCTCGTCTCTCCTTGTACAGTCAGCAGCCAGGCTGCCCTGGTCAGCAGCAGTACAAGCTCAGTGCTCAGCCTGCTCGTCTCTTTGTTATTATTATTATTATTATTTGTTTATTTAGCAGACGCCTTTATCCAAGGCGACTTACAGAGACTAGGGTGTGTGAACTATGCATCAGCTGCAGGGTCACTTACAATTACGTCTCACCCGAAAGACGGAGCACAAGGAGGTGAAGTGACTTGCTCAGGGTCACACAGTGAGTCAGTGGCTGAGGTGGGATTTGAACCGGGGACCTCCTGGTTACAAGCCCTTATCTTTAACCACTGGACCACGTGTGTATTTGTGTGCAGGTCTGAGGAGCCAAGTTCACCACTGCTACTGAAATGCTGCAGAAACATTATCTCCTTAAGAGTTGGGCAGCAGTGTGGAGTAGTGGTTAGGGCTCTGGACCGGAGGGTCGTGGGTTCAATCCCAGGTGGGCGACACTGCTGCTGTACCCTTGAGCAAGGTACTTTACCTAGATTGCTCCAGTAAAAACCCAACCGCATAAATGGGTAATTGTATATAAAAATAATGTGATATCTTCTAACAACTGTAAGTCATCCTGGATAAGGGCGTCTGCTAAGAAATAAATAATAATAATAATAAACTTGTTAATGTACACATGCCAGTCTGTGTCTGCGTGTGAGTGTGTGTATGTCTCTCTGTGTGCGTGTGTCTCTCTGTGCGTGTGTGTGTGTGTGTCTCTCTGTGCATGTGTCTCTGTGTGTGTGTGTGTGTGTGTGTGTGTCTCTCTGTGCGTGTGTGCGTGTGTCTCTCTCTGTGTGTGTGTGTGTGTGTGTATGTGTGTCTCTCTGTGCGTGTGTGAGTGTGTGTGTGTGCGTGTGTGTGTGTGTGTGTGTGTGTGTGCTAGTATTTCATATATGCTGTGTGTGTTTGAAAGTGTTAATGTTTCAGTGTGGATGAGTCTAGAAATGTTTCCGCATGCAGAAAGGCCCCCCCCCCCCCCACCGTGCCGTCCTCTCCTCTAGTAACTGAGCTCAGAAACTCGCCGCCTGCCTTCACTCCACACGGGCTCTGTGAGGCCCTTTCCAGAGGCATGTTCCCAGACGTGAGCACAGACAGCTGAGAGGTTTGTGTGCCGAGGGAGAAGCTCCCACAGCTGGTACCTGGGGCTGTGTTCCTGGAACAGGGCCTTCATTGCAGCCCCATGCGAGCCTCACTCCTCATTGAAATGCAGCAGGCATGCCCTCTCTGGCACAGGAACATGTTGTTCGCTGGGCTTTTTGTTCTCAGGCTGAATAGATCCTGTTCCAAACTTTCTAAAGACGGTGTGAAGCAGAGTTTGCTGTAGCTTCAGAGCTGAGCCTCCCTTTGCACAGAAGACACATCAGAGACTCCTCAAACAGCAGCTCCCTGTGCCCAGTGAGTGCTTCACCTGCATCTGTGCAGCAGCGGACACAGCAGCAATGAGCAGCAGGTGAATATAACATGTGACAGCGGGGGTAAGGTAGAGGCAGGGGCTGCAGCGGAAGCTCAGGTAGAGGCAGGGGCTGCAGCGGAAGCTCAGGTAGAGGCAGGGGCTGCAATACAGACAATGGAACTGTACCTGGACAGTTCCGGTTCTCTGGCCCCCCTCCAGAGCATAGATGGAGGAAGGCACCATTTCTCATCTCCAGGGCTGCAGAAGTTTCGAGGAGTTCTTAGAGACAGGAAAGCAAAAGTCCAGTAATGCAGAGCTGGCTGGTGAATTGAGAAGCGTGCATGTTTGCTTTGGTTAGAAAGGCCTAGTTGTTGCTCTGTATCTGATCAATGCTTTTGTTAAGTTTGCTGAAGTTTAAATTACATTATTGTTGGGTCAGTGCCAGATTCAGACTGGGCCAAATGAATGAAGCCTTTGTCCCAGGGCACAGATTCCTTTCCATTTGAACTCAGCAAGTTATATTGTAGGTTTCCATGGCGCTGTATTAACTATAATTCAGGCTTGTGCCGTTGTTAAAAACCTTTCCAGTGGTGATGTGTTAATGATTCACAGTATCTACCTGACTGATTGTGTGTGTGTGTTGAAGTGGGATTATAAAGCATTGCAGTAATTGTACAGCTACCTGACTGCACTCATTGGTGGGAACGACATCGTGTGAGAAGCGCATCGTTTAAAAGTGCAGAGCAGTTAGAAGCAGTTTGAAAGCAGATTGACAGCTGCAGAAACTAAAGTAAAACTTACAAAAAAGAAAAAAATAATAACATGGCCTTCAAGCCAGTAACTGTGACACCTGCATGATGTGGGAAACCCAAGAAAACCCATCAGAGCTCAACCAAGTGTGTGTAAAGTGCTGCACGATCCAGGACTTGCTTAAACGAGTAAGTGTGCTAGAAATGGAGCTGCAGGAAATGAGACAGCAACAGCAGCTTGAGGAGCTGGCACACCCACAATTCATGGAAGTCTGCACCTCTAACAGACTGAAAGCCACCAGGGAGATGGAAGAGAGTTGAAACAGCTGGGTTCAGATAGGCAGAAGCAGGGAAAAAAAGAAACTTCGTCAATCACAACCACCAGAAATCAAAACATTCAACAAATTTGAGCCACTTCAACATTTAGATGATCAAAACCAACATCAAGAAAATGAAAGGAACAACATCCAGGACCCTATAAACAGTGCTGGCCAGGTCTCCATATTGACAAACACAGCAAGTTCAGTTTGCAGTTTGGACCCCCTTACTACAACAGTGTGCTGCCTTCCAGGAGCCTCTGTCAAGCACATCACTGAGAACGTGGACAGGCTCCTAGAACGAACAGGAGACAACCCGGTAGTAGTCGTCCACATCGGTACAAACAACATTGGAAGAGACAGGCCAAGATCCCTGCAAAACAAATTCAGAGAGCTAGGAAGGAAATTAAAAGACAAGACCAAACCTGTGGTATTTTCTGGGATACTGCCGGCACCTTGCAAAAGACCATATGGACAGCTGGAAATACAAAATCAAAATGCATGGCTGAAATCGTGGTGTAAACAGGAAGGCTTCATCTTTCTTGAACATTGGAGAACATTCTACAACAAGGACTATCTATACAGGTGGGACGGACTGCACTTAAACAGAAAGGGAACCAATCTACTCAGAGAAAGGATCCTTGAGGAGGTTCAGAAGCATTTAAACTAGAAAGGAAGGGGGGAGAAATCAACAAAAAAACAGAAGGGAGACCACATGAAAACAAGGGCAACAACCCAGGTAAGACAGCTATTAAATGTATTTATCTAAATCTAGAAGTCTCAGAAACAAAATGTTAGAACTTGAAGCTACTGCACTAACAAGTAACTACGATGTGATAGGATAGGATAGAACTGCTATTCCTAATCTACATTAATGATTTAGATTCTGTTATAGTAAGTAAACTTGTTAAATTTGCAGACGACACAAAAATAGGAGGAGTGGCAAACACTGTTGCAGCAGCAAAGGTCATTCAAAATGACCTAGACAGCATTCAGAACTGGGCAGACACATGGCAAATGACATTGAATAGAGAAAAGTGTAAAGTACTGCATGCAGGCAATAAAAATGTGCATTATAAATATCATATGGGAGATACTGAAACTGAAGAAGGAATCTATGAAAAAGACCTAGGCGTTTATGTTGACTCAGAAATGTCTTCATCTAGACCATGTGGGGAAGCTATAAAAAGGCCAACACGATGCTCGGATATATTGTGAGGAGTGTTGAATTTAAATCAAGGAAAGTAATGTTAAAACTTTACAATGCATTAGTAAGACCTCATCTAGAATATTGTGTTCAGTTCTGGTCACCTTGTTACAAAAAGGATATTGCTGCTCTAGATAGATTGCAAAGAAGAGCGAACAGAATTATCAAGGGTTTAAAAGGCATGTCGTATGCAGACAGGCTAAAAGAATTGAATCTATTCAGTCTTGAACAAAGAAGATTGCGCGGTGATCTGATTCAAGCATTCACAATCCTAAAAGGTATAGACAATGTCGACCCAGGGGACTTTTTCAACCTGAAAAAAGAAACAAGGACCAGGGGTCACAAATGGAGATTAGATAAAGGGGCATTCAGAACAGAAAATAGGAGGCACTTTTTTACACAGAGAATTGTTAGGGTCTGGAACCAACTCCCCAGTAATGTTGTTGAAGCTGACACCCTGGGATCTTTCAAGAAGCTGCTTGATGAGATTCTGGGATCAATAAGCTACTAACAACCAAACGAGCAAGATTCGCCTCGGTCACAGGCTGGCAGACCTCCTCGCTGTCTAATGTTAGTGCTGCTTGTCTGACCTCATTACCCTGCTGAGGAAGCAGGGAGGCGGGCAGTGCTGTCTCATTACCCTGCTGAGGATGCAGGGAGGCGGGCAGTGCTGTCTCATTACCCTGCTGAGGAAGCAGGGAGGCGGGCAGTGCTGTCTCATTACCCTGCTGAGGATGCAGGGAGGCGGGCAGTGCTGTCTCATTACCCTGCTGAGGATGCAGGGAGGCGGGCAGTGCTGTCTCATTACCCTGCTGAGGATGTAATCTGGGGTAATGAAGGCGCCGTGTTGCCTGCTTGTCTCTGTGTCACTTACCTGTCTACAGAAGTATTTGTTCAGTTATGATGAAACTTGTATCAGAATCGTGTTGAACTGCGTTTCCATGGTTCTGACAGCTGTAGTTCTGAATGTGGAGGGGATGAATGGCACTGCCATGCTCGTTATTATCCTACGCAGCAGCTGCCACTCTTATGATTTATTACTGTTGTGTTTGTGAGGTGATAGGGTAAGGGTTAGAGGTGATAGCTCCTGATCACACTGCAGACGTCATTCTCTGAGGTCACATGGAGGGGGTTCAGCGCAGACGTCATTCTCTGAGGTCACATGGAGGGGGTTCAGCGCAGACGTCATTCTCTGAGGTCACATGGAGGGGGTTCAGTCATTCTCTGAGGTCACATGGAGGGGGTTCAGTCATTCTCTGAGGTCACATGGAGGGGGTTCAGTGCAGATGTCATTCTCTGAGGTCACATGGAGGGGGTTCAGTCATTCTCTGAGGTCACATGGAGGGGGTTCAGTCATTCTCTGAGGTCACATGGAGGGGGTTCAGTGCAGACGTCATTCTCTGAGGTCACATGGAGGGGGTTCAGTGCAGACGTCATTCTCTGAGGTCACATGGAGGGGGTTCAGTGCAGACGTCATTCTCTGAGGTCACATGGAGGGGGTTCAGTGCAGACGTCATTCTCTGAGGTCACATGGAGGGGGTTCAGTGCAGACGTCATTCTCTGAGGTCACATGGAGGGGGTTCAGTGCAGACGTCATTCTCTGAGGTCACATGGAGGGGGTTCAGTCATTCTCTGAGGTCACATGGAGGGGGTTCAGTGCAGACGTCATTCTCTGAGGTCACATGGAGGGGGTTCAGTGCAGATGTCATTCTCTGAGGCCCTGCAGTTAGTCTGGGGTCACATGGAGGGGGTTCTCTGCTCCCGGCGTCTGTGCTGGTGTTTATTTGGCTTATGAAAGTGCTGTGACTTCATGTTACATGAGCATTTTATACTTCCTGTTACACTCTATCACTCACACTGCTTTGATTTCCTCAACTATAAATGTATTCATTAACTATGGAATTATTTAATACATATTTATTGGCATGAAGCCCTGTGGAATCTGAAACATTCCTCAGACTTGGCAAGCATCTCCCCTCCCTTCTCCCTCCTCCTCTACCCCCTCCCTCTCCCTCAGTCAGGTGCGTGCTGAGATGACTCGCGAGGACAGCACATCTCCTCTCCCTCTCCCTCTCCCCTCTCCTCTCAGTCAGGTGCGTGCTGAGATGACTCATGAGACAGCATATCTCCTCTCCCTCTCCCTCTCCCTCTCCTCTCAGTCAGGTGCGTGCTGAGATGACTCGCGAGGACAGCACATCTCCTCTCCCCTCTCCCTCTCCCTCTCCTCTCAGTCAGGTGCGTGCTGAGATGACTCATGAGACAGCATATCTCCTCTCCCCTCTCCCCTCTCCCCTCTCCTCTCAGTCAGGTGCGTGCTGAGATGACTCGCGAGGACAGCACATCTCCTCTCCCCTCTCCCCTCTCCCCTCTCCTCTCAGTCAGGTGTGTGCTGAGATGACTTGTGAGGACAACACATCTCCTCTCCTCTCCCTCTCTCCTCTCAGTCAGGTGCGTGCTGAGATGACTTGTGAGGACAGTACATCTCCTCTCCTTTTTCCAGGTGTACAGTGCCTGTCTGTAACCCCCCCTCTCTCCAGGTGTACAGTGCCTGTCTGTAACCCCCCTCTCTCCTCTCTCCTCTCTCCTCTCAGTCAGGTGCGTGCTGAGATGACTCGCGAGGATGGATCGCGGGAGGAGTTCTCTTATGACAGGATGCCGACGCTGGAGCGTGGAAGCCGGCCGGAGAACAGCAGCTACTCTGTGGAGGTGAAGGCCAGCGACCTGCAGCTCGCAGACAGATTCCCCTCCTGCTTGAGCTACCGAGCCTGGCTCTTCAGCATCCTCATCGGGGTGGGTTAACACGAGGGCAGCTTCTGACTCTGTACCCCGCCTTCCACACACACACACAAACACACACTCAAACACAGACACTCAAACACAGATACACACTCAAACACACACACACACAAACACACACTCTAACACAGACACTCCAACACAGACACACACACACTCAAACACAGACACACACTCAAACACACACACACACTCCAACATAGACACTCAAACACAGACACACACTCCAACACAGACACACACTCAAACACAGACACTCAAACACAGACACACACACAAACACACACACACACAAACACACACTCAAACACAGACACACACTCAAACACACACACACACAAACACACACTCAAACACAGACACTCCAACACAGACACACACACACTCAAACACAGACACACACTCAAACACAGACACACACTCAAACACAGACACTCAAACACAGACACACACACAAACACACACACACACACAAACACACACTCAAACACACACACACACAAACACACACTCAAACACAGACACTCCAACACAGACACACACACACACTCAAACACAGACACACACTCAAACACACACACACACAAACACACACTCAAACACAGACACTCCAACACAGACACACACACACTCAAACACAGACACACACTCAAACACAGACACACACTCAAACACAGACACTCAAACACAGACACACACACAAACACACACACACACAAACACACACTCAAACACACACACACACAAACACACACTCAAACACAGACACTCCAACACAGACACACACACACACTCAAACACAGACACACACTCAAACACACACACACACTCCAACACAGACACTCCAACACAGACACACACTCAAACACAGACACTCAAACACAGACACACACACAAACACACACACACACAAACACAGACACTCAAACACAGACACTCAAACACAGACACACACTCCAACACACACACACAACACACACACTCCAACACACACACACAAACACAGACACTCAAACACAGACACTCAAACACAGACACACACTCAAACACACACACTCCAACACACAAACACAACACACAACACACTCCAACACAGACACACACAAACACACACTCCAACACAGACACTCAAACACAGACACACACTCCAACACAGACACTCCAACACACACACACAAACACACACACACTCCAACACAGACACACAAACACACACTCCAACAAAGACACTCAAACACAGACACACACTCCAACACAGATACTCCAACACAGACACACACCCTGAAGACAATAGGATGCTAAAACACAGACACCCAAACACAGACACACAAACACAGACACACAAACACATAAGAACATAAGAAAGTTTATTGCACACAGGCAATAAAAATATACATTATAAATATCATATGGGAGATACTAGAATTGATGAAGGAATCTATGAAAAAGACCTAGGAGTTTATGTTGACTCAGAAATGTCTTCATCTAGACAATTTGGGGTAGCTATAAAAAAGGCCAACACGATGCTCAGAAATATTGTGAAAAGTGTTGAATTTAAATTAAGGGAAGTAAAGTTAAAACTTTACAATGCATTAGTAAGACCTCACCTAGAATATTGTGTTCAGTTCTGGTCACCTCGCTACAAAAAGGATATTGCTGCTCTAGAAAGAGTGCAAAGAAGAGCGACCAGAATTATTCCGGGTTTAAAAGGCATGTCGTATGCAGACAGGTTAAAGAACTGAATCTATTCAGTCTTTAACAAAGAAGACTACGCGGTGATCTGATTCAAGCATTCAAAATCCTAAAAGGTATAGACAATGTTGACCCAGGGACTTTTTGACCTGAAAAGAAACAAGGACCAGGGGTCACAAATGGAGATTAGATAAAGGGGCATTCAGAACAGAAAATAGGAGGCACTTTTTTACACAGAGAATTGTGAGGGTCTGGAACCAACTCCCCAGTAATGTTGTTGAAACCGACACCCTGGGATCCTTCAAGAAGCTGTTTGATGAGATTCTGGGATCAACAAGCTACTAAAAACCAAATGAGCAAGACGGCCGAATGACCTCCTCTCGTTTGTAAACTTTCTTATGTTCTTATGTGTGAATCAGACGAGGGGCTCCCTCTGCTGGAAGCTGTCTAAAGTGCCTGTCTGTGTTTCAGAGCAGTGTCCTGATCACGGCTGGCTTCTCTCTCTACCTGGGGAACGTGTTTCCAGCTGCCATGGATTACCTCCGCTGTGCCGCAGGTTCAGTAAGCTCCCTCTACAGTCCTACTGGGGTTCTGCAGGCTGGGGGTGGAGGATATAACAGAGAAGCCCTGATAACACATAGAGACCTCTGTGCCCCTGGGGTGACTCAGCAATAGGCTTTGCCATACAGCCAGGACTCAGCACCAGGTGTACAGGAGCTAGCTATAGTACGATAGCAGATGACTTGTTCCACACAGCCTATGATTTGCAGAACTCTATTGCCTCCTATTGTCTTCAGTCAGCATGGAGGCTCATCTCCGAGTTCATTGAGCAGAGCAGGTCTGCGGCACCCAAAGAGCCATTGATTGTTGCTCTGTGAATCCAGAACTAACAGGGTACTAGTTATAGTTCACAGTGATCTCTGCTGCTCTGAATGAATGAACTAACAGGGTACTAGTTATAGTTCACAGTGATCTCTGCTGCTCTGAATGAATGAACTAACAGGGTACTAGTTGTAGTTCACAGTGATCTCTGCTGCTCTGAATGAATGAACTAACAGGGTACTAGTTATAGTTCACAGTGATCTCTGCTGCTCTGAATGAATGAACTAACAGGGTACTAGTTATAGTTCACAGTGATCTCTGCTGCTCTGAATGAATGAACTAACAGGGTACTAGTTATAGTTCACAGTGATCTCTGCTGCTCTGAATGAATGAACTAACAGGGTACTAGTTATAGTTCACAGTGATCTCTGCTGCTCTGTGAATCCAGAACTAACAGGGTACTAGTTATAGTTCACAGTGATCTCTGCTGCTCTGAATGAATGAACTAACAGGGTACTAGTTATAGTTCACAGTGATCTCTGCTGCTCTGAATGAATGAACTAACAGGGTACTAGTTATAGTTCACAGTGATCTCTGCTGCTCTGAATGAATGAACTAACAGGGTACTAGTTATAGTTCACAGTGATCTCTGCTGCTCTGAATGAATGAACTAACAGGGTACTAGTTATAGTTCACAGTGATCTCTGCTGCTCCCCTGAATGAATCCCGTTTACACAGGAATCAGTGTCTGCCAGATTCCTGCAGCTTCATTATTCCCCTTGTCTTGCAGAGCATTCCTGTTGCTGTGGTGAGCTTCGCGATCGCGAGGAATGGGAGGACTGCGGTAGGTTTGCTTCCTCTTTACTGAGCTCCAGTGGGAGTGGCGCTGACTGAGCTGTATTATCCAATGAGAACGCAGATCCAGGCACAGCTCTGAAGGGGTGTGTCTTTGTCTCCGGCAGGTCTCTGATTACCAGGTCATGTTTGTGTCGGCGTTCGCTGTCACGACAACCTGCCTGGTGTGGTTCGGCTGCAAGCTGGTGCTGAACCCAACAGCCATCAATGTGAGCATCGCTGAGAGTCCTGCTGTGTGTGAGGAGTGAGGAGGGGAGTGTGAGGGAGTGAGGGGAGTGTGGAGTGAGGAGTGAGGGGAGGGTGGAGGGTGAGGGAGGAGGAGGGGAGGTGAGGTGTGAGGGAGTGAGGGGGAGGGGGAGTGTGGAGTGTGAGGAGTGAGAGGAGGGAGTGTGAGTGTGTGAGGAAGTATGTCTGAGGAGGAAAGATATTTGTCTCGGCCTCAACTGAGCCAAGCCCCATTGTTCTCCTGTTCGCTCTCTCCAAGTCAACTGAATCTGATCATCCTGCTGGAGATCCTGATGGCGAAGGTGATCTCTGGGAGCTGAGGAGTGCTGCAACATGAAGGTAGAACCCTCCATCACTCCATCCTCCCTTCTCACTGATTCCATCCTCTCTCTCCTGACTGCCTCACTCCATCCCCATCCTCCCTCCGCCTCCTGCTCCGAGACGACCGACTCCTCCCTCTCTCTGGCTCACAGTGATTCACTGACTCCTCCTCTCTCCCTGGCTCACAGTGATTCACTGACTCCTCCCTGTCCCTGGCTCACAGTGATTCACTGACTCCTCCCTCTCCCTGGCTCACAGTGATTCACTGACTCCTCCCTCTCCCTGGCTCACAGTGATTCACTGACTCCTCCCTCTCCCTGGCTCACAGTGATTCACTGACTCCTCCCTCTCCCTGGCTCACAGTGATTCACTGACTCCTCCCTCTCCCTGGCTCACAGTGATTCACTGACTCCTCCCTCTCCCTGGCTCACAGTGATCCACTGATCCTCCCTCTCCCTGGCTCACAGTGATTCACTGACTCCTCCCCTCTCCCTGGCTCACAGTGATTCACTGACTCCTCCCCTCTCCCTGGCTCACAGTGATTCACTGACTCCTCCCTCTCCCTGGCTCTACAGTGATTCACTGACTCCTCCCCTCTCCCTGGCTCACAGTGATTCACTGACTCCTCCCTCTCCCTGGCTCACAGTGATTCACTGACTCCTCCCTCCCTGGCTCACAGTGATCACTGACTCCTCCCTCTCCCTGGCTCACAGTGATTCACTGACTCCTCCCTCTCCCTGGCTCTATCCCAGTGATCCACTGACTCTCCCTCTCCCTGGCTCACAGTGATCCACTGACTCCTCCCTCTCCCTGGCTCACAGTGATTCACTGACTCCTCCCTCTCCCTGGCTCACAGTGATTCACTGTCTCCCTCTCCCTGGCTCACCCAGTGATTCACTGACTCCCTCCCTCTCCCTGGCTCACAGTGATCTCACTGACTCCTCCCCTCTCCCTGGCTCACAGTGATTCACTGACTCCTCCCCTCTCCCTGGCTCACAGTGATTCACTGACTCCTCCCCTCTCCCTGGCTCACAGTGATTCACTGACTCCTCCCCTCTCCCTGGCTCACAGTGATTCACTGACTCCTCCCCTCTCCCTGGCTCACAGTGATTCACTGACTCCTCCCCTCTCCCTGGCTCACAGTGATTCACTGACTCCTCCCCTCTCCCTGGCTCAGTGATTCACTGACTCCTCCCCTGTCCCTGGCTCACAGTGATTCGCTGACTCCTCCCCTCTCCCTGGCTCACAGTGATTCCGACTCTCCCTCTCCCTGGCTCACAGTGATTCGCTGACTCCTCCCTCTCCCTGGCTCGTACAGTGATTCACTGACTCCTCCCTGTCCCTGGCTCACAGTGATTCACTGACTCCTCCCTCCCTGGCTCACAGTGATTCACTGACTCCTCCCTCTCCCTGGCTCACAGTGATTCACTGACTCCTCCCTCTCCCTGGCTCACAGTGATTCACTGACTCCTCCCTGTCCCTGGCTCACAGTGATTCACTGACTCCTCCTCTCCCTGGCTCACAGTGATTCACTGACTCCTCCCTCTCCCTGGCTCACAGTGATTCACTGACTCCTCCCTCTCCCTGGCTCACAGTGATTCACTGACTCCTCCCTCTCCTTGGCTCACAGTGATTCACTGACTCCTCCCTCTCCCTGGCTCACAGTGATTCACTGACTCCTCCCTCTCCCTGGCTCACAGTGATTCACTGACTCCTCCCCTCTCCTGGCTCACAGTGATTCACTGACTCCTCCCCTCCTGGCTCACAGTGATTCACTGACTCCTCCCTCTCCCTGGCTCACAGTGATTCACTGACTCCTCCCTCTCCCTGGCTCACAGTGATTCACTGACTCCTCCCCTCTCCTGGCTCACAGTGATTCACTGACTCCTCCCTCTCCCTGGCTCACAGTGATTCACTGACTCCTCCTCTCCCTGGCTCACAGTGATTCACTGACTCCTCCCTCTCCCTGGCTCACAGTGATTCACTGACTCCTCCTCTCCCTGGCTCACAGTGATTCACTGACTCCTCCCTCTCCCTGGCTCACAGTGATTCACTGACTCCTCCCTGTCCCTGGCTCACAGTGATTCACTGACTCCTCCCTCTCCTGGCTCACAGTGATTCACTGACTCCTCCCTCTCCTGGCTCACAGTGATTCACTGACTCCTCCCTCTCCTGGCTCAGTGATTCACTGACTCCTCCCTTCCTGGCTCACAGTGATTCACTGACTCCTCCCTCTCCCTGGCTCACAGTGATTCACTGACTCCTCCTCTCCCTGGCTCACAGTGATTGACTGACTCCTCCTCTCCCTGGCTCACAGTGATTCACTGACTCCTCCCTCTCCCTGGCTCACAGTGATTCACTGACTCCTCCCTCTCCTGGCTCAGTGATTCACTGACTCCTCCCTGTCCCTGGCTCACAGTGATTCACTGACTCCTCCCTCTCCCTGGCTCACAGTGATTCACTGACTCCTCCTCTCTCCCTGGCTCACAGCGATTCACTTCATTTAATTCCACTCAGGATTCCAAAGCCCTTCATGTAATACACTAAGCTGCTATAGTAATCCTCCAGTCCTGTAGGAGCAGTAGAGTGAGAACAGTCATGATACCTGCAGTCACCTCTTTCTCATTGTGTTTCAGCCTCACGCCTGTGACTCTGGCTTCTTGAACCCCATCATCTTCCCCACACGCATCCTCAAGTCCTACTCTGTGAGTAATGAATCGGGAATGAGTGTGGGGTCTGTATAGATACTGGAGTGTGAGTCCTGTATAGATACTGGAGTGTGGGGTCTGTATAGATACTGGAATGTGAATCCTGTATAGATACTGGAGTGTGGGGTCTGTATAGATACTGGAGTGTGAGTCCTGTATAGATACTGGAGTGTGGGGTCTGTATAGATACTGGAGTGTGAGTCCTGTATAGATACTGGAGTGTGGGGTCTGTATAGATACTGGAGTGTGGGGTCTGTATAGATACTGGAGTGTGGGGTCTGTATAGATACTGGAGTGTGAGTCCTGTATAGATACTGGAGTGTGGGGTCTGTATAGATACTGGAGTGTGAGTCCTGTATAGATACTGGAGTGTGGGGTCTGTATAGATACTGGAGTGTGGGGTCTGTATAGATACTGGAGTGTGGGGTCTGTATAGATACTGGAGTGTGGGGTCTGTATAGATACTGGAGTGTGGGGTCTGTATAGATACTGGAGTGTGGGGTCTGTATAGATACTGGAGTGTGGGGTCTGTATAGATACTGGAGTGTGGGGTCTGTATAGATACTGGAGTGTGAGTCCTGTATAGATACTGGAGTGTGGGGTCTGTATAGATACTGGAGTGTGGGGTCTGTATAGATACTGGAGTGTGGGGTCTGTATAGATACTGGAGTGTGAGTCCTGTATAGATACTGGAATGTGAGTCCTGTATAGATACTGGAGTGTGGGGTCTGTATAGATACTGGAGTGTGGGTTCTGTATAGATACTGGAGTGTGGGTTCTGTATAGATACTGGAGTGTGAGTCCTGTATAGATACTGGAGTGTGAGTCCTGTATAGATACTGGAGTGTGGGGTCTGTATAGATACTGGAGTGTGAGTCCTGTATAGATACTGGAGTGTGGGGTCTGTATAGATACTGGAGTGTGAGTCCTGTATATACACTGGAGTGTGGGGTCTGTATAGATACTGGAGTGTGGGTTCTGTATAGATACTGGAGTGTGGGGTCTGTATAGATACTGGAGTGTGGGGTCTGTATAGATACTGGAGTGTGGGGTCTGTATAGATACTGGAGTGTGAGTCCTGTATAGATACTGGAGTGTGAGTCCTGTATAGATACTGGAGTGTGGGGTCTGTATAGATACTGGAGTGTGGGGTCTGTATAGATACTGGAGTGTGGGGTCTGTATAGATACTGGAGTGTGAGTCCTGTATAGATACTGGAATGTGAGTCCTGTATAGATACTGGAGTGTGGGGTCTGTATAGATACTGGAATGTGAGTCCTGTATAGATACTGGAGTGTGGGGTCTGTATAGATACTGGAGTGTGAGTCCTGTATAGATACTGGAGTGTGGGGTCTGTATAGATACTGGAGTGTGAGTCCTGTATATACACTGGAGTGTGGGGTCTGTATAGATACTGGAGTGTGGGGTCTGTATAGATACTGGAGTGTGGGGTCTGTATAGATACTGGAGTGTGAGTCCTGTATATATACTGGAGTGTGGGGTCTGTATAGATACTGGAGTGTGGGGTCTGTATAGATACTGGAGTGTGGGGTCTGTATAGATACTGGAGTGTGGGGTCTGTATAGATACTGGAGTGTGGGGTCTGTATAGATACTGGAGTGTGAGTCCTGTATAGATACTGGAGTGTGGGGTCTGTATAGATACTGGAGTGTGGGGTCTGTATAGATACTGGAGTGTGGGGTCTGTATAGATACTGGAGTGTGGGTCCTGTATAGATACTGGAGTGTGGGGTCTGTATAGATACTGGAGTGTGGGGTCTGTATAGATACTGGAGTGTGGGGTCTGTATAGATACTGGAGTGTGGGTTCTGTATAGATACTGGAGTGTGGGGTCTGTATAGATACTGGAGTGTGGGGTCTGTATAGATACTGGAGTGTGGGGTCTGTATAGATACTGGAGTGTGGGGTCTGTATAGATACTGGAGTGTGGGGTCTGTATAGATACTGGAGTGTGGGGTCTGTATAGATACTGGAGTGTGGGTCCTGTATAGATACTGGAGTGTGGGGTCTGTATAGATACTGGAGTGTGGGGTCTGTATAGATACTGGAGTGTGGGGTCTGTATAGATACTGGAGTGTGGGTTCTGTATAGATACTGGAGTGTGGGGTCTGTATAGATACTGGAGTGTGGGGTCTGTATAGATACTGGAGTGTGGGGTCTGTATAGACACTGGAGTGTGGGGTCTGTATAGATACTGGAGTTTCTGGAGTTGTGTTTGAACACATTTATCACATACTCTCTTCCCTGTCTGTCCCTGCAAGGTGATTGAATTGATAGTGGGGATCTCAGCTGTGTTTGGTGGGATCATCGCCCTCAATATGGATGTTCTGGTCCCGGGACCCTACCTGTCTGCCACCTTCTTCTGGATACTAGTGGCTGTGAGTACCGCAAAAAGCATGCCAGCGTACTAGACAGGGCAGTGTACAGCACAGAACAGAGTACAGGACAGTGTTAGAGCTCAGTGTACAGGACAGGACAGTGTTAGAGCTCAGAGTACAGGACAGGGCCGTGTTAGAGCTCAGTGTACAGGACACTGTTAGAGCTCAGTGTACAGGACAGTGTTAGAGCTCAGAGTACAGGACAGTGTTAGAGCTCAGAGTAAAGGACAGTGTTAGAGCTCAGAGTACAGGACAGGGCAGTGTTAGAGCTCAGAGTACAGGACAGTGTTAGAGCTCAGAGTACAGGACAGTGTTAGAGCTCAGAGTACAGGACAGGACAGTGTTAGAGCTCAGAGTACAGGACAGTTTAGAGCTCAGAGTACAGGACAGTGTTAGAGCTCAGAGTACAGGACAGGGCAGTGTTAGAGCTCAGTGTACAGGACAGTGTTAGAGCTCAGTGTACAGGACAATGTTAGTGCTCAGTCTAAGGAGATTATTTTCTCACAGGCAAAGCAGAACAATATGAGTTAATAGCAGGGATGTAATCCTGTTGTTGATGTGACTACTAACCTGCTGGCCCTCTGTCTGCAGTGTTTCCCGAGTGCCATTGCCAGCCATGTAGCAGCAGAGTATCCCAACAAGTGTCTGGTAAGTGATCCCAGAACAGAATCGCTGAGAAAACTGCAATAGAGCATCACTCAGACTGAACACAGCTCTCAATACCACCCCCCTCGGAGTCACAAAATACCACTTATCTAAACACTGTATCAACAGAGCATCACTCAGACTGAACACAGCTCTCAATACCACCCCCCTCGGAGTCACAAAATACCACTTATCTAAACACTGTATCAACAGAGCATCACTCAGACTGAACACGGCTCTCAATACCACCCCCCTCGGAGTCACAAAATACCACTTATCTAAACACTGTATCAACAGAGCATCACTCAGACTGAACACAGCTCTCAATACCACCCCCCTCGGAGTCACAAAATACCACTTATCTAAACACTGTATCAACAGAGCATCACTCAGACTGAACACGGCTTTCAATACCACCCCCCTCGGAGTCACAAAATACCACTTATCTAAACACTGTATCAACAGAGCATCACTCAGACTGAACACAGCTCTCAATACCACCCCCCTCGGAGTCACAAAATACCACTTATCTAAACACTGTATCAACAGAGCATCACTCAGACTGAACACGGCTCTCAATACCACCCCCCTCTAATGTTGTATAACAGCCCTGCGCTGGTCTCTAATGTTGTATAACAGCCCTGCGCTGGTCTCTAATGTTGTATAACAGCCCTGCGCTGGTCTCTAATGTTGTATAACAGCACTGCGCTGGTCTCTAATGTTGTATAACAGCCCTGCGCTGGTCTCTAATGTTATATAACAGCCCTGCGCTGGTCTCTAATGTTGTATAACAGCCCTGCGCTGGTCTCTAATGTTGTATAACAGCCCTGTGCTGGTCTCTAATGTTGTATAACAGCCCTGCGCTGGTCTCTAATGTTGTATAACAGCCCTGCGCTGGTCTCTAATGTTGTATAACAGCCCTGCGCTGGTCTCTAATGTTGTATAACAGCCCTGCGCTGGTCTCTAATGTTGTCTATCAGCCCTGCGCTGGTCTCTAATGTTGTATAACAGCCCTGCGCTGGTCTCTAATGTTGTATAACAGCCCTGCGCTGGTCTCTAATGTTGTATAACAGCCCTGCGCTGGTCTCTAATGTTGTATAACAGCCCTGCGCTGGTCTCTAATGTTGTATAACAGCCCTGCGCTGGTCTCTAATGTTGTATAACAGCCCTGCGCTGGTCTCTAATGTTGTATAACAGCCCTGCGCTGGTCTCTAATGTTGTATAACAGCCCTGCGCTGGTCTCTAATGTTGTATAACAGCCCTGCGCTGGTCTCTAATGTTGTATAACAGCCCTGCGCTGGTCTCTAATGTTGTATAACAGCTCTGTGCTGGTCTCTAATGTTGTATAACAGCCCTGCGCTGGTCTCTAATGTTGTATAACAGCCCTGCGCTGGTCTCTAATGTTGTATAACAGCCCTGCGCTGGTCTCTAATGTTGTATAACAGCCCTGCGCTGGTCTCTAATGTTGTATAACAGCCCTGCGCTGGTCTCTAATGTTGTATAACAGCCCTGCGCTGGTCTCTAATGTTGTATAACAGCCCTGCGCTGGTCTCTAATGTTGTATAACAGCCCTGCGCTGGTCTCTAATGTTGTATAACAGCCCTGCGCTGGTCTCTAATGTTGTATAACAGCCCTGCGCTGGTCTCTAATGTTCTCTGTGCTGCTCTGCTGCTCTGCAGGTGGAGGTACTGATTGCTATCGGCAGTGTCACCTCCCCGCTGCTCTTCTCTGCCTCGGGGTACCTGTCCGTCAGCATCATGAGCTTCATTAACATCTTCCTCCACGAGCTGCCTGCTGCCAAGGTGAGCCCTGCTCTGACCCTGCTTTCTCCCAGCCTGACCCCTCAGCCCATGGGACCCTGAACGCCTGCACAGCCTCCAGTAGGAACTCTGACCATACTGTTTTAGTCTGGAGCTGCAGTTACTGAACTTACTGTCATCTCTGACATGTTTTGTTTCTTAGTTTCATGAGCTGCTCCTGTGGACAGTGCTGTATTACAGACCCGAACTCCTAATCATGTTTACTGGTTCAGAAATACCAGTGTGGTCAGTGTAACAGCAGCACTGTGTATTCCACAACTGAGTGTGTTTTGTAATCGTCAGCAATCCTACGACGTGCTGCTGCTAATCCTGATGGTGCTGCTGCTGATCCAGGCGTTCCTCACTTTGGCGACTGTGATCCACTGTGTCGCCTACAAGACTGAGCTCCGCCTGGCCCAACCCAGCTGGAGCAGCGGCCCCTTCATACAGCACGAGACCCAGCCCACAGAGGTACAGTGAACTGCTACTGAATACCTGCCCTGTGTACCTGCCCCTCTCTCACTGCTACTGAATACCTGCCCTGTGTACCTGCCCCTCTCTCACTGCTACTGAATACCTGCCCTGTGTACCTGCCCCTCTCTCACTGCTACTGAATACCTGCCCTGTGTACCTGCCCCTCTCGCATGGCTAGGGAATCCCTGCCCCTGTGTAGCTGCCCCTCTCTCACTGCTACTGAATACCTGCCCTGTGTACCTGCCCCTCTCTCACTGCTACTGAATACCTGCCCTGTGTACCTGCCCCTCTCTCACTGCTACTGAATACCTGCCCCTCTCTCACTGCTGCTGAATCCCTGCCCGTGTAGCTGCCCCTCTCACATGGCTAGGGAATCCCTGCCCCTGTGTAGCTGCCCCTCTCACATGGCTAGGGAATCCCTGCCCGTGTACCTGCCCCTCTCACATGGCTAGGGAATCCCTGCCCCTGTGTAGCTGCCCCTCTCACATGGCTAGGGAATCCCTGCCCGTGTACCTGCCCCTCTCACATGGCTAGGGAATCCCTGCCCGTGTATGTGTTCAATACCTGCTTCTCTCACACGATGCTGCACTGACAGGCAGGCGTGGCTGGGGGAGCTGGACTCGGCTGGGCAGTGGGGTGCAGTTCAGTGAAAGCGTGTTGAGGATGGACATGCTGCTTACCTGGCCTTCCTCTTCCAGGTTCCCAACGGCACCATGAAGGACTTCGACAAGGACAAGGCGTGGAAGGCAGTGGTGGTGCAGATGGCACAATGAAGAGGGAGGGGGAGTCTGACTGGCTCTCAGATTAGCCTCTCTTTCTGTGAAGCCCAGCCAACCCAGAGCAGCTGAATGGTCCTGAACTCAACGTGGGTTTTACCCTGAACAGATTGTAGCGCTATATAAATATTACTCTACATGATATTTAGCTGCTCAAGCAGCCCCCCTGCTTCTAACAACACAGGGGAGGTTTCACTAACATCAGTGTCTGAACCTGCAATGTTGTAATAACCAGCTAACTGTATGCAGTCTTTAGCTTGGAGATGTAATTTAGTGAAATACAGAACTCCTTATTTTTATATTCAGTAGGTATCTATTTAACTGTGCTTATTTCTGTGCTTATAAAACAGCATTGTTTTGTCTATGGTACAATCTGTTGCTGTTCCAATAAAGCCATGTGTGTCTCTTTTCTGCTCTGTAGTGTGTTTTCCAGCACTGGGAGCTGACAGGCTCCTCATACAAACACAAAGGAACAGAAACAGGGTCCAGTGTAACCTGAATGGGTACAAACAGTCTAACTGGGATATAAAATACGAGGACAGCCTGAGGTTCAAACACAACACTGAAACAGTGAGCGTACACAACACTGAGGGGATCACTGCAGGGTGCGCAGAGGGATAGAGGATCACTGCAGGGTGTGCAGAGGGGATCACTGCAGGGTGTGCAGAGGGGATAGAGGATCACTGCAGGGTGTGCAGAGGGGATCACTGCAGGGCGTGCAGGGGATCACTGCAGGGTGTGCAGAGGGATCACTGCAGGGCGTGTAGGGGATCACTGCAGGGTGTGCAGAGGGATCACTGCAGGGCGTGTGGGGGATCACTGCAGGGGTGCAGAGGGATAGAGGATCACTGCAGGGTGCAGAGGGATCACTGCAGGGGTGTAGGGGATCACTGCAGGGTGTGCAGAGGGATCACTGCAGGGCGTAGAGGGGATCACTGCAGGGTGTGCAGAGGGATCACTGCAGGCGTGCAGGGGATCACTGCAGGGTGCAGAGGGATAGAGGATCACTGCAGGGCGTGCAGAGGGGATAGAGGATCACTGCAGGGTGTGCAGAGGGATAGAGGATCACTGCAGGGTGTGCAGAGGGATAGAGGATCACTGCAGGGTGTGCAGAGGGATCACTGCAGGGTGTGCAGAGGGATCACTGCAGGGTGCAGAGGGATAGAGGATCACTGCAGGGTGTGCAGAGGGATAGAGGATCACTGCAGGGTGTGCAGAGGGATAGAGGATCACTGCAGGGTGTGCAGAGGGATAGAGGATCACTGCAGGGTGTGCAGAGGATAGAGGATCACTGCAGGGTGTGCAGAGGGATAGAGGATCACTGCAGGGTGTGCAGAGGGGATAGAGGATCACTGCAGGGTGTGCAGAGGGGATCACTGCAGGGTGTGCAGAGGGATAGAGGATCACTGCAGGGTGTGCAGAGGGGATAGAGGATCACTGCAGGGTGTGCAGAGGGGATAGAGGATCACTGCAGGGTGTGCAGAGGGGATCACTGCAGGGTGTGCAGAGGGGATAGAGGATCACTGCAGGGTGTGCAGAGGGGATAGAGGATCACTGCAGGGTGTGCAGAGGGGATAGAGGATCACTGCAGGGTGCGCAGAGGGATCACTGCAGGGTGTGCAGAGGGATCACTGCAGGGTGTGCAGAGGGATCACTGCAGGGTGTGCAGAGGATAGAGGATCACTGCAGGGTGTGCAGAGGGATCACTGCAGGGTGTGCAGAGGGATCACTGCAGGGTGTGCAGAGGGATCACTGCAGGGTGTGCAGAGGGATCACTGCAGGGTGTGCAGAGGGATCACTGCAGGGTGTGCAGAGGGATCACTGCAGGGTGTGCAGAGGGATCACTGCAGGGTGTGCAGAGGGATCACTGCAGGGTGTGCAGAGGGATCACTGCAGGGTGTGCAGAGGGATCACTGCAGGGTGTGCAGAGGGATCACTGCAGGGTGTGCAGAGGGATCACTGCAGGGTGTGCAGAGGGATCACTGCAGGGTGTGCAGAGGGATCACTGCAGGGTGTGCAGAGGGATCACTGCAGGGTGTGCAGAGGGATCACTGCAGGGTGTGCAGAGGGATCACTGCAGGGTGTGCAGAGGGGATCACTGCAGGGTGTGCAGAGGGATCACTGCAGGGTGTGCAGAGGGATAGAGGATCACTGCAGGGTGTGCAGAGGGATAGAGGATCACTGCAGGGTGTGCAGAGGGGATCACTGCAGGGCGTGCAGAGGGGATCACTGCAGGGCGTGCAGGGGATCACTGCAGGGCGTGCAGAGGGATCACTGCAGGGTGTGCAGGGGGATCACTGCAGGGCGTGCAGAGGGATCACTGCAGGGCGTGCAGAGGGATCACTGCAGGGCGTGCAGAGGGATCACTGCAGGGCGTGCAGAGGGGATCACTGCAGGGCGTGTAGGGGGATCACTGCAGGGCGTGCAGAGGGATCACTGCAGGGTGTGCAGGGATAGAGGATCACTGCAGGGTGTGCAGAGGGATCACTGCAGGGTGTAGGGGGATCACTGCAGGGCGTGCAGAGGGATCACTGCAGGGTGTGCAGGGGATACAGGATCACTGCAGGGTGTGCAGAGGGATCACTGCAGGGCGTGCAGAGGGATCACTGCAGGGTGTGCAGGGGATACAGGATCACTGCAGGGTGTGCAGAGGGGATCACTGCAGGCGTGTAGGGGGATCACTGCAGGGCGTGCAGAGGGATCACTGCAGGGTGTGCAGGGATACAGGATCACTGCAGGGTGTGCAGAGGGATAGAGGATCACTGCAGGGCGTGTAGGGGATCACTGCAGGGTGTGCAGAGGGATCACTGCAGGGTGTGCAGAGGGATCACTGCAGGGTGTGCAGAGGGATCACTGCAGGGTGTGCAGAGGGGATCACTGCAGGGTGTGCAGAGGGGATCACTGCAGGGTGTGCAGAGGGGATCACTGCAGGGTGTGCAGAGGGGATCACTGCAGGGCGTGCAGAGGGGATAGAGGATCACTGCAGGGCGTGCAGAGGGGATCACTGCAGGGCGTGCAGGGGGATCACTGCAGGGCGTGCAGAGGGATAGAGGATCACTGCAGGGCGTGCAGAGGGATCACTGCAGGGCGTGCAGAGGGGATCACTGCAGGGCGTGTAGGGGGGATCACTGCAGGGCGTGCAGAGGGGATCACTGCAGGGCGTGCAGAGGGGATCACTGCAGGGCGTGCAGAGGGGATCACTGCAGGGCGTGCAGAGGGGATCACTGCAGGGCGTGCAGAGGGGATCACTGCAGGGCGTGCAGAGGGGATCACTGCAGGGCGTGTAGGGGGGATCACTGCAGGGCGTGCAGAGGGGATCACTGCAGGGTGTGCAGAGGGATAGAGGATCACTGCAGGGTGTGCAGAGGGGATCACTGCAGGGCGTGTAGGGGGGATCACTGCAGGGCGTGCAGAGGGATCACTGCAGGGTGCAGGGGATACAGGATCACTGCAGGGTGTGCAGAGGGATCACTGCAGGGTGCAGAGGGATCACTGCAGGGTGTGCAGGGGATACAGGATCACTGCAGGGTGTGCAGAGGGATCACTGCAGGGGCGTAGGGGGATCACTGCAGGGCGTGCAGAGGGGATCACTGCAGGGTGTGCAGGGGATACAGGATCACTGCAGGGTGTGCAGAGGGGATCACTGCAGGGCGTGCAGAGGGGATCACTGCAGGGTGTGCAGGGGGATAGAGGATCACTGCACACAGCTGACCCCAGGCCTCAGTGTTAATGTAGTCATCAGAAACAATATTTGGGATATTATGATTTATTAAAGTTATAAAAATACAGCTCCTTTCTAATCTCTCCAGGTAACTTCAACTTCATCTGTTCTGAATCTGCAATAAAATAAAATACAAACAAGATGGGAGTCAATTTCATTGTTACAAATGATAACATAACTGACTTCATAACTCTAAAGATATGAAACACTCTCCTCCTGAACTGTGTGACCCGCAATCATCCTTTCTGTCTTCTTGCAGAGTGTGCAGAAGGTGATAAAAAAGGGGCCAGCTGAGACATGCACTGAGGTTGTACATTGGGGAGGTTATTATTATTATTATTATTTGTTTATTTAGCAGACGCCTTTATCCAAGGCGACTTACAGAGACTAGGGCGTGTGAACTATGCATCAGCTGCAGAGTCACTTACAACTACGTCTCACCTGAAAGACGGATGACATGGGCTGCAATGGAAATGCTGCTTAAATCTCTTTACATTTTCATTTAGTACAAGGGCTAGTCTCTAATTACATGAAGTTACATGAAGATTAAAGGATGGCTGTGCGCAACAATTAAAAAACACATTCGCTTTCATTTGCTCTAAATTGAATTGCTGCATCACATGTGTATTATTATTATTAAAGCAAATGAATCTCAAATCTGAAGATAGAAGCCTTTCATTCCATGCTGGGGTTCTTATTATTATCATCACCATCATTCCATGCTGGAGTTCCTATTATTATCATCACCATCATTCCATGCTGGGGTTCTTATTATTATCATCACCATCATTCCATGCTGGAGTTCCTATTATTATCATCACCATCATTCCATGCTGGAGTTCCTATTATTATCATCACCATCATTCCATGCTGGGGTTCTTATTATTATCATCACCATCATTCCATGCTGGGGTTCTTATTATTATCATCACCATCATTCCATGCTGGAGTTCCTATTATTATCATCACCATCATTCCATGCTGGGGTTCTTATTATTATCATCACCATCATTCCATGCTGGGGTTCTTATTATTATCATCACCATCATTCCATGCTGGGGTTCTTATTATTATCATCACCATCATTCCATGCTGGAGTTCCTATTATTATCATCACCACTCCTCTTACCTTTGTGTGACCCAGGAATCCTCCAGTGAAGTCACATGACCTGATCTAAACATCTCCCATCCAGCTTGAGCAATCATGGCTCCATTATCAATACAAAACCTAACAAATCAAGCAAACACAACAGACTAGATGAAACAGTGGAACTCAGTATTGAGTGAATAAACTGCAAGCTGTGCACACATCCACACTACTGCACCCTGCCCACGTCCTGTATCATTACAACACAGTCCTCTGGTATCTAATTCAGCACACATCCACACCCTGTCCACGTCCTGTATCATTACAACACAGTCCTCTGGTATCTAATTCAGCACACATCCACACCCTGTCCACGTCCTGTATCATTACAACACAGTCCTCTGGTATCTAATTCAGCACACATCCGCACTACTGCACCCTGCCCACGTCCTGTATCATTACAACACAGTCCTCTGGTATCTAATTCAGCACACATCCACACCCTGTCCACGTCCTGTATCATTACAACACAGTCCTCTGGTATCTAATTCAGCACACATCCGCACTACTGCACCCTGTCCACGTCCTGTATCATTACAACACAGTCCTCTGCTCAGCACTCAGTGTTACGGAATCCCTGGGGTTAGCTTCCTCTCAGTTTCAGGTCATCCATGTGCTGTCTAGAGACGTGAAGGGTTATGCTTCTTTTGGCAGGTTGTATAATGCTCTGAATGTACGTGGTGGGCTCCTCGCCCTAGTGAAACAGCATCACTGTGAGAACGTCTCACCTCTCGTCTGTAGCAAAGAGCTTGGCTCCTCTCTCCTGACACATGACCTCCATCATCTCCTGGAGCCGCAGGTTGCCTGCAGAGAAACATGCCGGCGCTCAGATAGCTGCTTTACTCCTGAGAATCGCTCGTAGAACCAGGCAGCTGTGCAACGAACACCCAGCCTGTACCAGGGAGGCATTTTAAATACTCCTGCCACTGTGTAGACCCGAGCACATGTTACCAGTACCAAAGTAATACCATTTATAATAACATTCATTTATAATAAGACTAATTTCAAATTAGATTAATTTATAATATAATTATTTTATAAGCATATTTGTTTCCCTAAATAAATTCAGTTATCAAAGAAAATCTGTGTTAGCTGCTGGTTCTTGTTTCCTGTACTGTGTTAACTTTGAAGTTTTATAACTTCGCTTAGGGAGTAGGGTATGTCCACTATACATATTACCCCACCCCCTCCTCCCCCAGCTCCCTCTACCAGCACCCCTTCTCACCTCCCAGCTCCCCCTTCCCAGCTCCCTTCTACCAGCTCCCCCTTCCCAGCTCCTTCCAGCTCCTCCTCCCAGCTCCCTCCCTCCCAGCTCGCCCTTCCCAGCTCCCCCTTCCCAGCTCCCTTCCCAGCTCCCCTCCCAGCTCCCCTTCCCAGCTCCCTTCTCCCAGCTCGCCCCTCCCAGCTCCCCCTTCCCAGCTCCCTTCTACCAGCTCCCCCCTCCCAGCTCCCTTCTACCAGCTCGCCCTCCCAGCTCCCCTTCCCAGCTCCCTTCCTCCCAGCTCCCCTTCCCAGCTCCCCCTTCCCAGCTCCCTTCTACCAGCTCCCCTCCACCTCCCTTCCCAGCTCCCTTCCCAGCTCCCTCTCCCAGCTCCCCTCCCAGCCTTCCCAGCCCTTCCCAGCTCCTTCTCAGCTCCCCTTCCCAGCTCCCTTCTCCAGCTCCCCCAGCTCCTTCTACCAGCTCGCCCCTCCCAGCTCCCTTCCCAGCTCCTCCCAGCTCCCCTTCCCAGCTCCTCTCCAGCCCCCTTCCCAGCTCCCTCTCCAGCTCGCCCTCCCAGCTCCCTCTCCAGCTCCCCTCCCAGCTCCCTTCACCAGCTCACCCTCCCAGCTCCCCTTCCCAGCTCCCTTCCAACTCACCCTCAGCCCCTTCCCAGCTCCCTTCTACCAGCTCGCCCCTCCCAGCTCCCTTCCCTCACCCAGCTCCCCTTCCCAGCTCCCTCCCTGCCATCTCCCTCCCAGCTCCCCTTCCAGCTCACTTCCTACCAGCTCGCCTCCCAGCCTCCCCTTCCCAGCTCCCTGTCCCTACTTCAGCTCACCTCCAGCTCCCTCCCAGCTCCTTCTACCAGCCTCCCCTTCCCAGTCCTTCTACCTTCAGCACACCTCCCAGCTACCTCCTCCCAGCTGCCATCTACAGCTACACTCCCTCCCAGCTCCGTCTTCCCAGCTCCTTCCTGCCAGCTCCCCCCTGTCCACGCTCTGCCCCCTCCCAGCTCCTTCTCCCAGCTCGCCCCTCAGCTCCATCCCATCCTCCAGCTCACCCTTCCAGCTCCCCTTCCCAGCTCCTCTCAGCTCAGCCCATTCCCCTTCCAGCCCTTCTCCACTCCATCCTGCTCAGCCCCATCCCAGCTCACCTTCCAGCTCACCTTCCCAGCTTCCTCCATCCCAGCTCCTCAGCCCTCCTTCCATTCCCCATCCTTCCTCTCTCCCAGCTCCTCCCTCCCCAGCCTTCCTTCTACCTGCCATCCCTGCTCTCCCTCCCAGCTCCCTCCTCCAGCTGGCTCACCTCCAGCCTCCTCACCTCGAGTTCCTCTCGCTCCAGCTCCTCCTCCCATTCACTTCCTCCAGCTCCCCTCCTAGCTCCAGCTCCCTCCCAGTTCCTGCTCCTCAGCTCCCCTACCCACCTCCTCCAGTGCTCCCTCCTCCTCCCTCCGCTCCACCTCCCACTCCCAGCCACCTCCCACCTCCAGCTACCCTCCCAGCTTCTGCCCATCTCTCTCCCCTCCAGCTCCCCTGGTACTCTCTGTTATGGGGGTCTGCTGCCTCATCCAGCAGGTGAGGCAAATGATAATTTTGTATCATAATCACCAATAAAAATGAGCGTATTGCATGTGTATGCTGCTGGTGTTTGTGCCGTGCTAATGGACATTAACAGAGATACTTACAGCCGACCCCCCCCACGATGAGCACCTCCCGGGAGCCGCAGTGCGCCATCGCCCTCTCGGTGACCTCCACCAGCATGGAGAAGAGCGTTTCCTGGGAGGGACAGGCTGTCATACTTTAAAATGTCATGCATCTGGTTTCTTACTTCTTCACTGTGTTCTACAGTGTCCCACTTTGTCACAAGAATAAATGTTTTGATTTCAGACTCAACTGTTTTTTTAAAAGTTTGTAGAAATCCTCGTTACCTGGAGTGAGAAGCAGAGGTCTTCAGGAGTGCACTCCCCCGCACCCAACATCTTGTGAGCCATTTCCTAAACATACAAAATACATTGAAATAGCTGATACAGAGCTGAAGCTACACAAACACATCCTGTCAGAAACCTCTATAGACCAGAGCAGGAGAGGAGCCCGTGTCTGGGTACAGAGCAGGAGAGGAGCCCGTGTCTGGGTACAGAGCAGGAGAGGAGCCCGTGTCTGGGTACAGAGCAGGAGAGGAGCCCGTGTCTGGGTACAGAGCAGGAGAGGAGCCCCTGTCTGGGTACAGAGCAGTGGGTACAGAGCAGGAGAGGAGCCCGTGTCTGGGTACAGAGCAGGAGAGGAGCCCGTGTCTGGGTACAGAGCAGGAGAGGAGCCCGTGTCTGGGTACAGAGCAGGAGAGGAGCCCGTGTCTGGGTACAGAGCAGGAGAGAGCCCGTGTCTGGGTACAGAGCAGGAGAGGAGCCCGTGTCTGGGTACAGAGCAGGAGAGGAGCCCAGTGTCTGGGTACAGAGCAGGAGAGGAGCCCGTGTCTGGGTACAGAGCAGGAGAGGGCCCGGCTTGTTGAGCTGAGTTTCCATGCGTCTGCCATACCTCAGTGTATGACAGGATCCCAGAGAAGGACACATCCATCCCCTTGACTGTGTAAGGAAGCTCCACAAACTGTGAGCCCCTGCAAAAAGACAGAAACAGAAACACCATCATACAGCTCAGCCCCTCACACTGTGAAACCCCAACACTGACCCATATCATACAGCTCAGCCCCTCACACTGTGAAACCCCAACACTGACCCATATCATACAGCTCAGCCCCTCACACTGTGAAACCCCAACACTGACCCATATCATACAGCTCAGCCCCTCACACTGTGAAACCCCAACACTGACCCATATCATACAGCTCAGCCCCTCACACTGTGAAACCCCAACACTGACCCATATCATACAGCTCAGCCCCTCACACTGTGAAACCCCAACACTGACCCATATCATACAGCTCAGCCCCTCACACTGTGAAACCCCAACACTGACCCATATCATACAGCTCAGCCCTCACACTGTGAAACCCCAACACTGACCCATATCATACAGCTCAGCCCCTCACACTGTGAAACCCCAACACTGACCCATATCATACAGCTCAGCCCCTCACACTGTGAAACCCCAACACTGACCCATATCATACAGCTCAGCCCCTCACACTGTGAAACCCCAACACTGACCCATATCATACAGCTCAGCCCCTCACACTGTGAAACCCCAACACTGACCCATATCATACAGCTCAGCCCCTCACACTGTGAAACCCCAACACTGACCCATATCATACAGCTCAGCCCTCACACTGTGAAACCCCAACACTGACCCATATCATACAGCTCAGCCCCTCACACTGTGAAACCCCAACACTGACCCATATCATACAGCTCAGCCCCTCACACTGTGAAACCCCAACACTGACCCATATCATACAGCTCAGCCCCTCACACTGTGAAACCCCAACACTGACCCATATCATACAGCTCAGCCCCTCACACTATGAAACCCCAACACTGACCCATATCATACAGCTCAGCCCCTCACACTGTGAAACCCCAACACTGACCCATATCATACAGCTCAGCCCCTCACACTGTGAAACCCCAACACTGACCCATATCATACAGCTCAGCCCCTCACACTGTGAAACCCCAACACTGAAGCAACACATAATACACAACTTACTTTTTGCCATCTGCTCAATGTTATAGCCGGGCTGGGGTCATTGGATATCTAGAAAACAGGACAATTAGACAAAGAGATGGGGGTGGAGGAGGAGGGGCAATGAGAAGGGAGGTGGAGGAGGAGGGCAATGAGAAGGGGTGGAGGAGGAGGGGCAATGAGAAGGAGGTGGAGGAGGAGGAGGGCAATGAGAAGGAGGTGGAGGAGGAGGGCAATGAGGAGGAGGTGGAGGAGGAGGGGCAATGAGAAGGAGGTGGGGCAATGAGAAGGGAGGTGGAGGAGGAGGGGCAATGAGAAGGGAGGTGGAGGAGGAGGGGCAATGAGAAGGAGGTGGAGGAGGAGGGCAATGAGAAGGAGGTGGAGGAGGAGGGGCAATGAGAAGGGAGGTGGAGGAGGAGGGGCAATGAGAAGGAGGTGGAGGAGGAGGGGCAATGAGAAGGGAGGTGGAGGAGGAGGGGCAATGAGAAGGGAGGTGGAGGAGGAGGGGCAATGAGAAGGAGGTGGAGGAGGAGGGGCAATGAGAAGGGAGGTGGAGGAGGAGGGGCAATGAGAAGGAGGTGGAGGAGGAGGGGCAATGAGAAGGAGGTGGAGGAGGAGGGCAATGAGAAGGGAGGTGGAGGAGGAGGGGCAATGAGAAGGAGGTGGAGGAGGAGGGCAATGAGAAGGGAGGTGGGAGGGTGGAGGAGGAGGGCAATGAACTCGAGACTTACCTTAATAACTCTTGCAAATCTGTCCAGACAGTTTCCTACAGCAATATCTATCGCCTCTCCAAATATCCGGTATCGCCGCTCAGAATATGAGATCACCTACGGACAGGACAAGAACAAGTTGTAACTGTCACTGTACCCAGAACACTGACAGCATGAGTTCATTCAGATAATACGGCAGTCTATCCTTTCCATGGGAGATCAAACTAAATATAAGTGTGTTCTGTTAAACTCACTGAAAATTAAGTGAAGAGTTCTAGTAATCCCAATTGAAAACAAACATGCAAAGTTGTTTACAGCAGAACGGTTTCCATGAGCTCTCTGGTTCATATTGCATACCATGCAGTCTGAAAGCCTGCTCACACTTTGTATTATTCTTGCTCTGCGCACTATACTGGGTCAGAAGCACAAGGCTCTTCAGCTCAGTCTGATCTGACAGTGTCACTCCTCTGCTGCTGTGTTTATCACCCACTCAATCCTAAAGCTAGAAGTATAGGCTCCCAGTCCAGCACACAGCCCCCGATAGAGGCAGCAGCCGCAGTGTGTCTCCTTGCCTGTGTGTTTCCGCCGCTCACGTAGAGCACAGTGGGGTTGGCAGCCCCAGTGATGAGGCGCCCCATCTCAATGTGGCCGATGCAGTGATTGACACCCAGCAGTGGCTTCTTCCAGAGCTGGGCCACCGTCCGAGCAACAATCGCCACGGCAACAAGTGGAGCTCCCATTCCAGGACCTACAGAGAGAGAGAGAGAGAGAGAGAAGTGAGAGAATGAGGAGAGACAAAGGAGGATGGTGAGAAGAAGAGAGGAGAAAGAGGTGGACAAGACATGAATAGAAGCAAAAGAAAACAGAACAGGCAGGCCTTTTACAGACACACATGAAGACAAACAGCGTCACAGACTTTCTTCTCTAAAAACCCCACCCAGGACCCAAAGCGAATAAAATGAATGGGTCCCTGTGATGGGGTACACCCCGCCCCGTGTACTGTATGAACTGGTCCCTCCAGTCAGGTCAATGCCAGGCTGCAGGCCAGAGCGCACCCCTTGGTGTACTCCACGCAGTGCAGCACTGACCCTCCCCTTGGTGTACTCCACGCAGTCCAGCCCCCAGCACTGACCCTCCCCTTGGTGTACTCCACGCAGTGCAGCACTGACCCTCCCCTTGGTGTACTCCACGCAGTCCAGCCCCCAGCACTGACCCTCCCCTTGGTGTACTGCACGCAGTCCAGCACTGACCCTCCCCTTGGTGTACTCCACGCAGTGCAGCACTGACCCTCCCCTTGGTGTACTCCACGCAGTGCAGCACTGACCCTCCCCTTGGTGTACTCCACGCAGTGCAGCACTGACCCTCCCCTTGGTGTACTCCACGCAGTGCAGCACTGACCCTCCCCTTGGTGTACTCCACGCAGTGCAGCACTGACCCTCCCCTTGGTGTACTCCACGCACTGCAGCACTGACCCTCCCCTTGGTGTACTCCACGCAGTGCAGCACTGACCCTACCCTTGGTGTACTCCACGCAGTCCAGCACTGACCCTACCCTTGGTGAACGCCACGCAGTCGATGTCGTCGGGCTGGATCCCAGCTTGCAGAAGCGCCTCCTTCAGGACGGAGATGACACAGGCACGGTGGTGCTTCGCAGTCTCACTGGGCAGGAACCCTGGGGAGGGGGGAGACAGTGAGAAGCCTGATCCGGGGGAAGATCTGAGGTTTATTAACCCTTTAAACCTGGCAGACTGCTGTAGCATTGTGGGCACCTCCACACAGCGAGGCAGCGCTTTGTACATTCAAATCTGCAGACCTACTCTCCGTCGTTCACAGGACAGCCCTCCTTCGCCACGCTGCTGGGTGGCTGTGATGGGTCTTTTTTGCACACAGGAATCACACCCTGGGGACGCTCACTTGGAATCCAGATTGTGCCTCTATAATACTTCACTATCAGAGGCCAGTACACTGAGAACCTGCCTTGTCCAGGGGGAGTGATGTATGTGCGCCTGGGATTGGACAGCACCACTCCATCTCGCACGATCCCCACACCGATCTTGTTTGCACTGCCTTCGAAGCCGATCACTATCGTCATGGCTGCATCTGCAAGAGAAAAAAAACAGCTGAAAGGAGAAACACAACATATTTTACATTCACTTTCCCTTCACAAGTAGCCAGGAATACCCTCTCCATTAAGAACGCATGCTTAGAATGGATTCCATTAAAGGACCTTCTCTCTGTGGCACTGGCACAATAACCCTTAGCATTTGTAAATTTAGGAAGAGCTCCTAATCCCCCATTCCCTCCAACGGGCATTCTGTATGAGCAATGCTCTCCTATGAAGAACATGTGTTACATTGTTATGTTAATATTGATGTTTGCATGACACAGTGAAAATGCAATTCAACACTTGGGGGCGGGGCCAGATCACACGCCGTACTCCCAGGATAAAGTTGATTTCTATCTCTTAAAAGTGAGCCCGAGTGTTCAGTATGACTTTCCAATGTCAGAAGCGCCTGGCATTACCGTAGTGATTGTCGTAGCGAGGCTGCATTGACTGACATTATATATACTCAACAATGCGCTGGGTTGGATCACCCTAGAGAAAACTTGGGGATATTTTACAAACGCATCCCTCTCACAAAATGCGTTTTTACTGTAACCGTGTTTGAATTATCTGACGATGAATATTTGGGTTTATGCAGAAGCTAAACAAACACTCACTTACCCACACTGAGTTCCCGTATTCCAGCGCAGGACCAGGTGTGACGACTACAGCTGTCCAGAATAATCCCGTGCTCGAAAGTTTACAATCAACTTTCCCGACCCGTTCAGTGAAACACTGTGTTTTTTATGTGAACATGTAGGTGACGTTTAGGGTTAAGCCGGCAGTTTTAAGCGTTGGTGTGTTTATGTTTGTTACTAATCCTGTTGTCGTTTTTTCAGGCTGGTTTTTGGGCAGCCTACAGGCGGCACGCATGGCTTTGTGTGCGGATTGTGCGCTATGTGGATTTCGGGATTGTCTGTCTGTGTGTGAGAGAGAGTGTGCTTTAGTGGCAGAAGGTATGTACACGTTTATTTATTTTAAGAGATGTTCGTGCATTGTTGTGTTTGTATGCTTTGTTTTTATATTGCACCATAAACGTATTTTTATTTTATCAATTTGTAAAATAAAAATCTGCATACTTGTCCCTAGATTATATAGCGGGCCCAGGAAGCAGCCATGTTGGAATCGTCCTAAAATAGAGCTGCAAGTACTCGAACCAAAACCTCCAATTGTAACCCGAACCCAAGTCCTGCTCCGTCCAGTCCTCTGAGTCTCTCGATCGGAATTCCACTTCGGAAGCGTGCTCGCTAATCTCAAGCGAGGCAGTGAGGAGTGAGTTCACCGTTCACCCCCAGCCCCAAGCGCATTCTTTGTTTGTGAGCACATTGTGTGATGTGAATATGCTGTTCCTGATGTAGTTTATTTTTTAGAAATAACTAGTCACAAATAACCGTAGACTTTACAAGAAGTATAACATAATTTAGTCTGGGGTAGGGGTAGTGTGGATATAAGATACTGGAGGTGCTGTGCCTATATGTTTGTTAGTGGGGTAGGGGTAGTGTGGGGTTAGGGTTAGTGGGGTAGGGGTAGTGTGGATATAAGATACTGGAGGTGCTGTGCCTATATGTTTGTTTGTGGGGTAGGGGTAGTGTGGGGTTAGGGTTAGTGGAGTAGGGGTAGTGTGGATATAAGAAAGATACTGGAGGTGCTGTGCCTATATGTTTGTTTGTGGGGTAGGGGTAGTGTGGGGTTGGGGTTAGGGTTAGGGTTAGTGTGGTAGGGGTAGTGTGGATATAAGATACTGGAGGTGCTGTGCCTATATGTTTGTGGGGTAGGGGTAGTGTGGGGTTGGGGTTAATGGGGTAGGGGTAGTGTGGATATAAGATACTGGAGGTGCTGTCCCTATATGTTTGTTTGTGGGGTGGGGTAGTGTGGGGTTGGGGTTAGTGTGGTAGGGGTAGTGTGGATATAAGATACTGGAGGTGCTGTGCCTATATGTTTGTGGGGTAGGGTAGTGTGGGGTTGGGGTTAGGGTTAGTGGGGTAGGGGTAGTGTGGGGTTGGGGTTAGGGTTAGTGGGGTAGGGGTAGTGTGGATATAAGATACTGGAGGTGCTGTGCCTATATGTTTGTTTTGTGGGGTAGGGGTAGTGTGGGGTTGGGGTTAGGGTTAGGGTTAGTGTGGTAGGGGTAGTGTGGATATAAGATACTGGAGGTGCTGTGCCTATATGTTTGTGGGGTAGGGGTAGTGTGGGGTTGGGGTTAGGGTTAGTGGGGTAGGGGTAGTGTGGGGTTGGGGTTAGGGTTAGTGGGGTAGGGGTAGTGTGGATATAAGATACTGGAGGTGCTGTGCCTATATGTTTGTTTGTTTGTTTGTTGTTCAGTGGATACTGTGATATTGCCAGTCGATCAGAGGACACAGCTAGCGGTCACATCTCCATTGCATTGCAGGTGTGAGGATCCGCGATTCTGCGTTCAGGGCTGTGTGTTTTGTTGCGGCGTGTGTGTCGGGGAAGAGTGAATTTCAAGATGTCTAAGCGAGCCAAGAAGAGTGGCGAGAGTGGAGGATGCAGAGCCGGACAGCGGAGCAGGTCTATGCGTGCTGCATGACAGGACTGTGCTTCGGGGGCGCTGCGCTCATTTCTTTTCAGGGCTTTTGTTTTAAACATGCTTGCATTTTAAAAAATATTTTTATTATTCATAAATCCTGAAATAAATTAACTGGGTGTTGCTCCCAAACCCAGCCATCATCTGCAGTACACTGCCCTGATCCATTAAGACAGCAGCATCGCAGTACACTGCCCTGATCCATTAAGACAGCAGCATCGCAGTACACTGCCCCGATCCATTAAGACGGCAGCATCGCAGTACACTGCCCCGATCCATTAAGACAGCAGCATCGCAGTACACTGCCCTGATCCATTAAGACAGCAGCATCGCAGTACACTGCCCTGATCCATTAAGACAGCAGCATTGCAGTACACTGCCCTGATCCATTAAGACAGCAGCATTGCAGTACACTGCCCTGATCCATTAAGACAGCAGCATCGCAGTACACTGCCCTGATCCATTAAGACAGCAGCATCGCAGTACACTGCCCTGATCCATTAAGACAGCAGCATCGCAGTACACTGCCCTGATCCATTAAGACAGCAGCATCGCAGTACACTGCCCAGATCCATTAAGACAGCAGCATCGCAGTACACTGCCCTGATCCATTAAGACAGCAGCATCGCAGTACACTGCCCTGATCCATTAAGACAGCAGCATCGCAGTACACTGCCCTGATCCATTAAGACAGCAGCATTGCAGTACACTGCCCTGATCCATTAAGACAGCAGCATCGCAGTACACTGCCCTGATCCATTAAGACAGCAGCATCGCAGTACACTGCCCTGATCCATTAAGACAGCAGCATCGCAGTACACTGCCCTGATCCATTAAGACAGCAGCATCGCAGTACACTGCCCTGATCCATTAAGACAGCAGCATCGCAGTACACTGCCCTGATCCATTAAGACAGCAGCATCGCAGTACACTGCCCTGATCCATTAAGACAGCAGCATCGCAGTACACTGCCCTGATCCATTAAGACAGCAGCATTGCAGTACACTGCCCTGATCCATTAAGACAGCAGCATCTGCAGTACACTGCCCTGATCCATTAAGACAGCAGCATCGCAGTACACTGCCCTGATCCATTAAGACAGCAGCATCGCAGTACACTGCCCTGATCCATTAAGACAGCAGCATTGCAGTACACTGCCCTGATCCATTAAGACAGCAGCATCGCAGTACACTGCCCTGATCCATTAAGACAGCAGCATCGCAGTACACTGCCCTGATCCATTAAGACAGCAGCATCGCAGTACACTGCCCTGATCCATTAAGACAGCAGCATCGCAGTACACTGCCCTGATCCATTAAGACAGCAGCATCGCAGTACACTGCCCTGATCCATTAAGACAGCAGCATCTCAGTACACTGCCCTGATCCATTAAGACAGCAGCATCGCAGTACACTGCCCTGATCCATTAAGACAGCAGCATTGTTAGGGGATTCTTGTGATTTTAGACATCAGCAAAACACAGGTCCAGTTGTCCTGTGTTCCTGAAACAACAACAACAACAACTTCTTCAGTCTTCAGTAAAGCTTAGTACAAGTTCATTTGTGCAAACATGCTAGTTCCGTAGCAGTTCCATAGCAGTTAACACCCTCCACAGTAAATGTTTCATGTTTGACTCTCACTTGTCGGCCACATTTCCGTCTTGCAGACCCTGGTCTTTTTTTTACTGAAGATCAACGCAGTTTTCTGGAATATTAACACAGTTCACAATGCGTGTTTCAGGACTGAAATGGAGTCTAGTTTCTGTCTTGTAAAGATTTTGCACTGAACAGTGAAGTCTAAGCATACAAAGGGTTTTTTTCAGTCCCATTAAGCACTGTTTAACACTGAATGAAGCTGCTGGCTGGGTAGGTTAACCACTTGATTTTGTTTCAGAAATGTACACGGACGTTTTGTGACCTGTGACGTCGCTGCAGAATTGCATTCCCATTGGGCAGGCTATATCTTGGAAACCACAGGGTTCTCATTACACTGTGCAGGGGCTTGCTAACAAAGCTGTTCAACATGCCGTGGGTGAAAGTCATGATAA
>CM060255.1:55948261-56076761 GCA_030684275.1 Acipenser oxyrinchus oxyrinchus | reverse complement strand
GGCCTGGCCTGGCCTGGCCTGGCCTGGCCTGGCCTGGCCTGGCCTGGCCTGGCCTGGCCTGGCCTGGCCTGGCCTGGCCTGGCCTGGCCTGGCCTGGCCTGGCCTGGCCTGGCCTGGCCTGGCCTGGCCTGGCCTGGCCTGGCCTGGCCTGGCCTGGCCTGGCCTGGCCTGGCCTGGCCTGGCCTGGCCTGGCCTGGCCTGGCCTGGCCTGGCCTGGCCTGGCCTGGCCTGGCCTGGCCTGGCCTGGCCTGGCCTGGCCTGGCCTGGCCTGGCCTGGCCTGGCCTGGCCTGGCCTGGCCTGGCCTGGCCTGGCCTGGCCTGGCCTGGCCTGGCCTGGCCTGGCCTGGCCTGGCCTGGCCTGGCCTGGCCTGGCCTGGCCTGGCCTGGCCTGGCCTGGCCTGGCCTGGCCTGGCCTGGCCTGGCCTGGCCTGGCCTGGCCTGGCCTGGCCTGGCCTGGCCTGGCCTGGCCTGGCCTGGCCTGGCCTGGCCTGGCCTGGCCTGGCCTGGCCTGGCCTGGCCTGGCCTGGCCTGGCCTGGCCTGGCCTGGCCTGGCCTGGCCTGGCCTGGCCTGGCCTGGCCTGGCCTGGCCTGGCCTGGCCTGGCCTGGCCTGGCCTGGCCTGGCCTGGCCTGGCCTGGCCTGGCCTGGCCTGGCCTGGCCTGGCCTGGCCTGGCCTGGCCTGGCCTGGCCTGGCCTGGCCTGGCCTGGCCTGGCCTGGCCTGGCCTGGCCTGGCCTGGCCTGGCCTGGCCTGGCCTGGCCTGGCCTGGCCTGGCCTGGCCTGGCCTGGCCTGGCCTGGCCTGGCCTGGCCTGGCCTGGCCTGGCCTGGCCTGGCCTGGCCTGGCCTGGCCTGGCCTGGCCTGGCCTGGCCTGGCCTGGCCTGGCCTGGCCTGGCCTGGCCTGGCCTGGCCTGGCCTGGCCTGGCCTGGCCTGGCCTGGCCTGGCCTGGCCTGGCCTGGCCTGGCCTGGCCTGGCCTGGCCTGGCCTGGCCTGGCCTGGCCTGGCCTGGCCTGGCCTGGCCTGGCCTGGCCTGGCCTGGCCTGGCCTGGCCTGGCCTGGCCTGGCCTGGCCTGGCCTGGCCTGGCCTGGCCTGGCCTGGCCTGGCCTGGCCTGGCCTGGCCTGGCCTGGCCTGGCCTGGCCTGGCCTGGCCTGGCCTGGCCTGGCCTGGCCTGGCCTGGCCTGGCCTGGCCTGGCCTGGCCTGGCCTGGCCTGGCCTGGCCTGGCCTGGCCTGGCCTGGCCTGGCCTGGCCTGGCCTGGCCTGGCCTGGCCTGGCCTGGCCTGGCCTGGCCTGGCCTGGCCTGGCCTGGCCTGGCCTGGCCTGGCCTGGCCTGGCCTGGCCTGGCCTGGCCTGGCCTGGCCTGGCCTGGCCTGGCCTGGCCTGGCCTGGCCTGGCCTGGCCTGGCCTGGCCTGGCCTGGCCTGGCCTGGCCTGGCCTGGCCTGGCCTGGCCTGGCCTGGCCTGGCCTGGCCTGGCCTGGCCTGGCCTGGCCTGGCCTGGCCTGGCCTGGCCTGGCCTGGCCTGGCCTGGCCTGGCCTGGCCTGGCCTGGCCTGGCCTGGCCTGGCCTGGCCTGGCCTGGCCTGGCCTGGCCTGGCCTGGCCTGGCCTGGCCTGGCCTGGCCTGGCCTGGCCTGGCCTGGCCTGGCCTGGCCTGGCCTGGCCTGGCCTGGCCTGGCCTGGCCTGGCCTGGCCTGGCCTGGCCTGGCCTGGCCTGGCCTGGCCTGGCCTGGCCTGGCCTGGCCTGGCCTGGCCTGGCCTGGCCTGGCCTGGCCTGGCCTGGCCTGGCCTGGCCTGGCCTGGCCTGGCCTGGCCTGGCCTGGCCTGGCCTGGCCTGGCCTGGCCTGGCCTGGCCTGGCCTGGCCTGGCCTGGCCTGGCCTGGCCTGGCCTGGCCTGGCCTGGCCTGGCCTGGCCTGGCCTGGCCTGGCCTGGCCTGGCCTGGCCTGGCCTGGCCTGGCCTGGCCTGGCCTGGCCTGGCCTGGCCTGGCCTGGCCTGGCCTGGCCTGGCCTGGCCTGGCCTGGCCTGGCCTGGCCTGGCCTGGCCTGGCCTGGCCTGGCCTGGCCTGGCCTGGCCTGGCCTGGCCTGGCCTGGCCTGGCCTGGCCTGGCCTGGCCTGGCCTGGCCTGGCCTGGCCTGGCCTGGCCTGGCCTGGCCTGGCCTGGCCTGGCCTGGCCTGGCCTGGCCTGGCCTGGCCTGGCCTGGCCTGGCCTGGCCTGGCCTGGCCTGGCCTGGCCTGGCCTGGCCTGGCCTGGCCTGGCCTGGCCTGGCCTGGCCTGGCCTGGCCTGGCCTGGCCTGGCCTGGCCTGGCCTGGCCTGGCCTGGCCTGGCCTGGCCTGGCCTGGCCTGGCCTGGCCTGGCCTGGCCTGGCCTGGCCTGGCCTGGCCTGGCCTGGCCTGGCCTGGCCTGGCCTGGCCTGGCCTGGCCTGGCCTGGCCTGGCCTGGCCTGGCCTGGCCTGGCCTGGCCTGGCCTGGCCTGGCCTGGCCTGGCCTGGCCTGGCCTGGCCTGGCCTGGCCTGGCCTGGCCTGGCCTGGCCTGGCCTGGCCTGGCCTGGCCTGGCCTGGCCTGGCCTGGCCTGGCCTGGCCTGGCCTGGCCTGGCCTGGCCTGGCCTGGCCTGGCCTGGCCTGGCCTGGCCTGGCCTGGCCTGGCCTGGCCTGGCCTGGCCTGGCCTGGCCTGGCCTGGCCTGGCCTGGCCTGGCCTGGCCTGGCCTGGCCTGGCCTGGCCTGGCCTGGCCTGGCCTGGCCTGGCCTGGCCTGGCCTGGCCTGGCCTGGCCTGGCCTGGCCTGGCCTGGCCTGGCCTGGCCTGGCCTGGCCTGGCCTGGCCTGGCCTGGCCTGGCCTGGCCTGGCCTGGCCTGGCCTGGCCTGGCCTGGCCTGGCCTGGCCTGGCCTGGCCTGGCCTGGCCTGGCCTGGCCTGGCCTGGCCTGGCCTGGCCTGGCCTGGCCTGGCCTGGCCTGGCCTGGCCTGGCCTGGCCTGGCCTGGCCTGGCCTGGCCTGGCCTGGCCTGGCCTGGCCTGGCCTGGCCTGGCCTGGCCTGGCCTGGCCTGGCCTGGCCTGGCCTGGCCTGGCCTGGCCTGGCCTGGCCTGGCCTGGCCTGGCCTGGCCTGGCCTGGCCTGGCCTGGCCTGGCCTGGCCTGGCCTGGCCTGGCCTGGCCTGGCCTGGCCTGGCCTGGCCTGGCCTGGCCTGGCCTGGCCTGGCCTGGCCTGGCCTGGCCTGGCCTGGCCTGGCCTGGCCTGGCCTGGCCTGGCCTGGCCTGGCCTGGCCTGGCCTGGCCTGGCCTGGCCTGGCCTGGCCTGGCCTGGCCTGGCCTGGCCTGGCCTGGCCTGGCCTGGCCTGGCCTGGCCTGGCCTGGCCTGGCCTGGCCTGGCCTGGCCTGGCCTGGCCTGGCCTGGCCTGGCCTGGCCTGGCCTGGCCTGGCCTGGCCTGGCCTGGCCTGGCCTGGCCTGGCCTGGCCTGGCCTGGCCTGGCCTGGCCTGGCCTGGCCTGGCCTGGCCTGGCCTGGCCTGGCCTGGCCTGGCCTGGCCTGGCCTGGCCTGGCCTGGCCTGGCCTGGCCTGGCCTGGCCTGGCCTGGCCTGGCCTGGCCTGGCCTGGCCTGGCCTGGCCTGGCCTGGCCTGGCCTGGCCTGGCCTGGCCTGGCCTGGCCTGGCCTGGCCTGGCCTGGCCTGGCCTGGCCTGGCCTGGCCTGGCCTGGCCTGGCCTGGCCTGGCCTGGCCTGGCCTGGCCTGGCCTGGCCTGGCCTGGCCTGGCCTGGCCTGGCCTGGCCTGGCCTGGCCTGGCCTGGCCTGGCCTGGCCTGGCCTGGCCTGGCCTGGCCTGGCCTGGCCTGGCCTGGCCTGGCCTGGCCTGGCCTGGCCTGGCCTGGCCTGGCCTGGCCTGGCCTGGCCTGGCCTGGCCTGGCCTGGCCTGGCCTGGCCTGGCCTGGCCTGGCCTGGCCTGGCCTGGCCTGGCCTGGCCTGGCCTGGCCTGGCCTGGCCTGGCCTGGCCTGGCCTGGCCTGGCCTGGCCTGGCCTGGCCTGGCCTGGCCTGGCCTGGCCTGGCCTGGCCTGGCCTGGCCTGGCCTGGCCTGGCCTGGCCTGGCCTGGCCTGGCCTGGCCTGGCCTGGCCTGGCCTGGCCTGGCCTGGCCTGGCCTGGCCTGGCCTGGCCTGGCCTGGCCTGGCCTGGCCTGGCCTGGCCTGGCCTGGCCTGGCCTGGCCTGGCCTGGCCTGGCCTGGCCTGGCCTGGCCTGGCCTGGCCTGGCCTGGCCTGGCCTGGCCTGGCCTGGCCTGGCCTGGCCTGGCCTGGCCTGGCCTGGCCTGGCCTGGCCTGGCCTGGCCTGGCCTGGCCTGGCCTGGCCTGGCCTGGCCTGGCCTGGCCTGGCCTGGCCTGGCCTGGCCTGGCCTGGCCTGGCCTGGCCTGGCCTGGCCTGGCCTGGCCTGGCCTGGCCTGGCCTGGCCTGGCCTGGCCTGGCCTGGCCTGGCCTGGCCTGGCCTGGCCTGGCCTGGCCTGGCCTGGCCTGGCCTGGCCTGGCCTGGCCTGGCCTGGCCTGGCCTGGCCTGGCCTGGCCTGGCCTGGCCTGGCCTGGCCTGGCCTGGCCTGGCCTGGCCTGGCCTGGCCTGGCCTGGCCTGGCCTGGCCTGGCCTGGCCTGGCCTGGCCTGGCCTGGCCTGGCCTGGCCTGGCCTGGCCTGGCCTGGCCTGGCCTGGCCTGGCCTGGCCTGGCCTGGCCTGGCCTGGCCTGGCCTGGCCTGGCCTGGCCTGGCCTGGCCTGGCCTGGCCTGGCCTGGCCTGGCCTGGCCTGGCCTGGCCTGGCCTGGCCTGGCCTGGCCTGGCCTGGCCTGGCCTGGCCTGGCCTGGCCTGGCCTGGCCTGGCCTGGCCTGGCCTGGCCTGGCCTGGCCTGGCCTGGCCTGGCCTGGCCTGGCCTGGCCTGGCCTGGCCTGGCCTGGCCTGGCCTGGCCTGGCCTGGCCTGGCCTGGCCTGGCCTGGCCTGGCCTGGCCTGGCCTGGCCTGGCCTGGCCTGGCCTGGCCTGGCCTGGCCTGGCCTGGCCTGGCCTGGCCTGGCCTGGCCTAACCTGGCCTAACCTGGCCTAACTGGCCTAACCCTGGCCTGGCCCTAACCTGGCCTGGCCCTAACCTAACCCTAACCTAGCCCCTAACCCCAACCCCAAACCTAACCTGCAGCCCTAACCTGCGTCTATCCCCAACCCATACCCCGCTGCCCCCACCTCTAACCCTAACCCACACGCACCCCTACCCAGACACCACCAGAGAACCGACGACTCAGCAACAGTCCAGCAACACTGCCCAGGAGAACCTACCAGGTTCACAGACACATCAACACGGACAAAAGAACATAGACTGGAGCCTGCAAACTAACAAGAACATTCTCATCATTGGGGACTCCAACCTCCACAGAATCCCGGACCACACCCAGAGCCAAATACAGATTGAAAGCTACCCGGAGCAAAATTCCTACATGCAGCCAACCTTCTGGACAAAGCCAAAACAGATAGAGGAGTGACCAAAGTGATCCTATCATTCGGAATCAACAACAAGGACCAGAAAGTCAAAGAGACAGCTATCAAAACCTACAAAGGATGTACAGGTCAGCAAAGACAACCTTCCCAACTGCAGAAATCAAAGTGCCACTGGTGAACTTCTCACGAGCACTAGACATGCAGGCCCAACGAAACTTGGAAGAACTAAATGGATTCATCTCAGCCAACCTACCACACATACCGCTATTACCAACTGAGAAATTCCAAGTAGGCGGAGACAACATCCACTGGACAACCAACACAGCCAAAGATATGCTCCAGCACTGGTGCCAGCATTTAAACTAGGAGACCCCACAAGCCCAAACATCTCCAGGGAGGGGCATCCAACATAGTCAATCTATGTAAAAACTTCAAACCAACAGAGAGTCAAAACAGCCTTTTGAGCAAAGGCCTCTCCTTCATACCCACACCGCAAACTAAAGCAAAACAGAAGCAGACACTGCGAGCAGAAACACAAGATTACCATAGGAGGCTAAAGATCGCAACCTTCTTTGAAGAGGAAGAAGACTCAAATCACATACCCTTCCTACCCAAATCCAACTGGGAACCAAATAACAACCAAGTTCCACAGGAAATCACAGAGATTATTCTTGAAGATCTAAAAACAATACACAGCCTTAACCCAGGTAACTACAAAACAGAAGACAACCTAACAGCACCAGAAAGGATAGCACTTAAGGAATTACAAAAACATACCGACATCATTTTCAAACCAGCAGACAAGGGCAGTTCAATAGTAATAATGGATAGAAGACTACATCTTTGAAGCCAACAGACAACTAAATAATCTGGAACACTACAGGAAATTAGGCGCACCAATTTATCTTGATTCCGCTCAGGAAATTAATAGAATAATACAAACACTAACAGACCAAAAATAATTACTAGAAAACAAGCACACTATCTCAAGGGGCAGACACACCCAGAGCACGCATTTTTACATGCTACCAAAATACACAAATCACCAGACACATGGACTATCCCACACACCATACCACCAGGCAGACCGATAGTATCGGATTGCAACAGTGAATCATATAGAATTGCAGAATACATAGACCACTTTTTAAACCCCTATCCACCAAACACACTAGCTACCTTAAAGACACATATGACTTCATAGAAAAAATTAAAACACTCAAACTACCAGAAACAGCTTTTCTCTTCACAATAGATATAGACAGCTTGTACACAAACATAGAGACCAACGCAGGCATTGCAGCTATCAGGAAATGTCTAAATCTAAATCCGGATCCAACCAGACCAGACGAGGAACTGATCAAACTCCTGGAAATCAGCTTAACGAAAAACGACTTTGAATTCGACAACCAATTCTACCTCCAAACCAAAGGAACAGCGATGGGGAAGCGCTTTGCGCCATCATATGCTAACATCTACATGGCCGATTGGGAAGAGACAATCCTCCACAGATGCCCACACAGACCAACTCACTATTTCAGGTACCTAGATGACATTTGGGGCACTTGGACACATAGCATGGAGGAATTTACAAATTTCATCTCGTTACTTAACACACACCACCAGTCCATAAAGGTAAAATACACCACACATAACAGCGAAGTAAACTTTTTAGACACCACCACTTACAAAGGACCACATTTTTCACAAACACACCAACTAGACACCAAAGTATATTTTAAAGAAACTGACACACACACTCTACTACACAAAACCAGCTATCACCCTAAACACACATTTAGAGGTTTAATAAAATCACAGCTACTCAGATTCCACAGAATTTGCACACAACATACTGACTTCCAGGCAGCTACCAAAGTCTTATTCACAGCACTCAAACAAAGGGGTACTCCGTTCCTTCCTCAGAGGAATAAGGAAAACCTTCTTAGAACAAAAGCCTAGAGACAACAAAAGATTATTCCACTTATAACTACCTACTCACATTTTAGTGTGGCAGCTAATTCACAGATAAAACAAAACCTAACCAACAAATTACAAGACACCAACCTGCTTACAGGACACAAGATAATCTCAGCCTACAGAAAAACAAAAACTTGACCAACTATTTAGTGTCCAGTAAACTGCCTTCACTTAATCGCAAACCAACAAAAGCATCACAACACTTCAAGCAACTTTCCGCACTCGGAGCCAATCCACAGGCATCACATACAACATTCCACAAACCTTTACACAAAACAGCAGGAACTGCATCTACGCAATACAATGCGATACATGCAAAATCATTTACATTGGTGAAACAGGCAACACTATCCGTGTAAGACTAACACAACACATCTATAATATCAAACACAAAAAGAATCACAAACACCTCTAGTAGCACACTTTCTACAACACAACTTGGAATCTCTGAAAATTACAGGGCTGGAGAGGAACCAGAACTGGACAATCGGAGAAAGGAAATGGAGAGAAAAGACTGGATCAACAAACTACAAACAACTTTCCCGCTAGGCCTGAACATTAGAAACTCCACGATAGACCTACACTAGAAAAGGAGATCCAAAACAAAACAAACAAAGAAATTAATCCAAAAAGAGCCAGATGGCCAGTGCATCTTTCTTTCCCTGAAAAATCAACCAAGTGTGGAGTTCTCAGGGAAACAAAGTTCCTACATCACCCTAACCCTAACCCTAACCCTAACCCTAACCCTAACCCTAAACCCTAACCCTAAACCCTAACCCTAACCCTAACCCTAACCCTAACCCTAAACCCTAACCCTAACCCTAACCCTAACCCTAACCCTAAACCCTAAACCCTAACCCTAAACCCTAACCCTAACCCTAACCCTAACCCTAACCCTAACCCTAAACCCTAACCCTAACCCTAAACCCTAACCCTAACCCTAACCCTAACCCTAACCCTAACCCTAAACCCTAACCCTAACCCTAACTGTTGCCTTTTTCACTTTTAAATTTGATATAAAATAGATTTTTTTGTAGCTGCTACTTGCCAAAAGAAATTGTGAACATTAAAACATTTGCTATTTAATTTTATATGCTGTCAATCATGAGTCCAAACATATTGTATTTATTAAATGTATTACAAATTATTTTAAGATTATTAAATGGATGTACAATAATACCTATTTTGCTCATAGCACTATTCCATGTTACATTTTATAGTGTAACTATAACATAGTCGAAAAGACAAACTTTTCTTCATCAGTATTATAACATTTTTACAATACAATACACATTTCAATTGCATGCTGTTGTTTTTTCTTTCTATTTTTGTTATATTTGCCCGATCTGATTAATTCTCACATCAGAGTTTCTTATTAAACTCCACTTGTCCTCCCTGTGTAATCCAGCTCCCTCTCTTCTTAATCTCCACTTGTCTCCCTGTGTAATCTTTTATTAAACTCCTCTGGTCCTCCCTGTTTAATCCAGCTCCCTCTCTTATTAAACTCCTCTGGTCCTCCCTTTGTAATCCAGCCCACTCTCTTCCAGTCCCTTCCCATGTGGAGGCAATCTGAAGATACTCCTCTATCATGTTTCAATCCTTCTTCGCTACTTAGCTGTACATTATATACTAATTAATCTGATAGTCAGTAAACTCCCACTTTGGTCCTATGCTCAAACTGTGTAAGGAATGATGGGGCCCTGTTTGCAAACTGTTTAAGGACTGATGGGGCCTGTTTGCAAACTGTTTAAGGACTGATGGGGCCCTGTTTGCAAACTGTTTAAGGACTGATGGGGCCCTGTTTGCAAACTGTTTAAGGACTGATGGGGCCTGTTTGCAAACTGTTTAAGGACTGATGGGGCCCTGTTTGCAAACTGTGTAAGGACTGATGGGGCCTGTTTGCAAACTGTTTAAGGACTGATGGGGCCCTGTTTGCAAACTGTTTAAGGACTGATGGGGCCCTGTTTGCAAACTGTTTAAGGACTGATAGGGCCTGTTTGCAAACTGTTTAAGGACTGATGGGGCCCTGTTTGCAAACTGTGTAAGGACTGATGGGGCCTGTTTGCAAACTGTTTAAGGACTGATGGGGCCCCATTTGCAAACTGGACTGATGGGGCCCTGTTTGCAAACTGTTTAAGGACTGATGGGGCCCCATTTGCAAACTGGACTGATGGGTCCCTGTTTGCAAACTGGACTGATGGGGCCTGTTTGCAAACTGTTTAAGGACTGATGGGGCCCTGTTTGCAAACTGGACTGATTGGGCCCTGTTTGCAAACTGTGTTATTATTATTATTATTATTAGTAGTATTATTATTATTATTATTATTATTATTATTATTATTATTATTATTATTATTTGTTTATTTAGCAGACACCTTTATCCAAGGTGACTTACAGAGACTAGGGTGTGTGAACTGTGCATCAGCTGCAGAGTCACTTACAATTACATCTCACCCAAAAGACGGAGCACAAGGAGGTTAAGTGACTTGCTCAGGGTCACACAGTGGCTGAGGTGGGATTTGAACCGGGGACCTCCTGGTTACAAGCCCATTTCTTTAACCACTGGACCACACAGCCTCCTTAAGGACTGATGCAAACTGTTTAAGGACTGATGGGGCCCCATTTGCAAACTGGACTGATGGAGCCCTGTTTGCAAACTGTTTAAGGACTGATGGGGCCCTGTTTGCAAACTGTTTAAGGACTGATGGGGCCTGTTTGCAAACTGTTTAAGGACTGATGGGGCCCTGTTTGCAAACTGTGTAAGGACTGATGGGGCCTGTTTGCAAACTGTTTAAGGACTGATGGGGCCCTGTTTGCAAACTGTTTAAGGACTGATGGGGCCCTGTTTGCAAACTGTTTAAGGACTGATGGGGCCTGTTTGCAAACTGTTTAAGGACTGATGGGGCCCTGTTTGCAAACTGTTTAAGGACTGATGGGGCCCTGTTTGCAAACTGTGTAAGGACTGATGGGGCCTGTTTGCAAACTGTTTAAGGACTGATGGGGCCCCATTTGCAAACTGGACTGATGGGGCCCTGTTTGCAAACTGTTTAAGGACTGATGGGGCCCCATTTGCAAACTGGACTGATGGGTCCCTGTTTGCAAACTGGACTGATGGGGCCTGTTTGCAAACTGTTTAAGGACTGATGGGGCCCTGTTTGCAAACTGGACTGATTGGGCCCTGTTTGCAAACTGTGTTATTATTATTATTATTATTATTATTATTATTATTATTATTATTTGTTTATTTAGCAGACACCTTTATCCAAGGTGACTTACAGAGACTAGGGTGTGTGAACTGTGCATCAGCTGCAGAGTCACTTACAATTACATCTCACCCAAAAGACGGAGCACAAGGAGGCTAAGTGACTTGCTCAGGGTCACACAGTGGCTGAGGTGGGATTTGAACCGGGGACCTCCTGGTTACAAGCCCATTTCTTTAACCACTGGACCACACAGCCTCCTTAAGGACTGATGCAAACTGTTTAAGGACTGATGGGGCCCCATTTGCAAACTGGACTGATGGGGCCCTGTTTGCAAACTGTTTAAGGACTGATGGGGCCCTGTTTGCAAACTGGACTGATGGGGCCCTGTTTGCAAACTGTGTAAGGACTGATGGGGTCACGTTTTGTAAACTGTTTTAAGGATTGTTTTTTAAGGTTTGACAATGATATGAAAAATAACACAAGAAGTCTAACCCTCTCTAAAACATTTGAAATGGTTTTCAGACTTGCAAACTTGACTTAATTGATCAACAGGCCTTAGCAGTTGGTGCCCAGGATACCAGTACCAGTCCCTGTATGATCTCTTAAAGCAGTAGTTCCTAATGTTTCAGACCCCCTCTCACTAGAACACAAACCCAGGTGCACAGAATGAAGGGATGTGGAAATCAAACCCCTCTCACTAGAACACAAACCCAGATGCACAGAATGAAGGGATGTGGAAATCGATATAAAAGTGAAACACAATATTAGTCACAAAAAAGGGAAATTGGAAATAAATAAAAATAAATTAATTTAAAATTGTTAATTATTTTATTTCAGAACTCAATATTGCCATAAATATGACAGTAACCAGCATTCAAAATAATTTTATCTAATTTATTAAATACATTTTGATTAAAAAAAAAATTAACAGACAAAAAAGCTTTATTAAAATATCAAAGCACTCCTGTAAAATCTTTTCTTATTATGAGAAAAAAAACATCAATAAATATATATATCAGTAAATGCATGTCAATGTTTTGCAGTGAAATCTAGTCTTTAACACAGGTTGTAGTTACTGTTCAAGACACGGAAAAGTCTCTTGGAACTAAACCTATATTCAAACACCCTTGGTCCATTGTAGAGGTACATGAATCCTGAAAAGAGAAAAATGAGAAGAAATGGGAAACTTACATTGAGTAACAATACATGACAGAAATAGGCTCCTGACAAAAGAGGAAATAAAGCTATGTAGATGTGTATTGCACTGTTTCATTAGTTACAGGGTAGACATGTGTGCTTGTTCTAAGTTTTAGATGAGGTCTGGTTTAACAAGTTCACTGAATTAAATCGTTCTGCTTTCTAATGGCTGTGGTTTCACCATCACTTTGATTTAATCCAGGTCTGGGTGTCAAATACATTTCCAACCTTTTTGAATGCTCCCTATATTCACTCATCATGACTCATTAAGTCTTGTTGAGGTTCAAATCTCTTTTACAGCCTGATAAAAAAATCCCTTAAAGAGCAGAAGAGGCCCCGGCAAGCAGAGCTTCTGCAAAGAGGAACAGAGCAAGAGCTGAACAAACCACTTGAGAAAGAATGGGCCTCAAGAATGGCTTTTATTATACCATGGTGATTATTATACCATGTAAAAATGGTGTTGATAGATTATATCATGACTGGGGTTTAAAGAGCAGTAAGTGTGGCAGGGTTGGGGTTGGGGGTGAGGTTATTAATCAGGAAAGGGTTAGGGTTAGGGTTATTGATCAAGAATGTGGGTGAATATTATGTGTTGCTTTTATTAGGCAATTAAAGGTACCTCTGATTTGAATAGCGGCATCAACTTTCCCCCCGATTCCCGGAAAGTCTTCCTCTATCAATCTGGGGAACCCCCTGTCCATTGTCTTTGTGCTGTCATCATAACTGAAAAACAAAAACAACACAGTAAGACTAAGAAGAGGCATGCTGGGTACCTAACAACACGGTAAGACTAAGAAGAGGAGTGCTGGGTACCTAACAACACAGTAACACTAAGAAGAGGCGTGCTGGGTACCTAACAATACAGTAAGACTAAGAAGAGGCATGCTGGGTACCTAACAACACGGTAAGACTAAGAAGAGGAGTGCTGGGTACATAACAACACAGTAAGACTAAGAAGAGGCATGCTGGGTACCTAACAACACAGTAAGACTAAGAAGAGGAGTGCTGGGTACATAACAACAAGGTAAGACTAAGAAGAGGAGTGCTGGGTACCTAACAACACAGTAAGAATAAGAAGAGGCATGCTGGGTACCTAACAACACAGTAACACTAAGAAGAGGCGTGCTGGGTACCTAACAACACAGTAAGACTAAGAAGAGGCATGCTGGGTACCTAACAACACGGTAAGACTAAGAAGAGGAGTGCTGGGTACCTAACAACACAGTAAGACTAAGAAGAGGTGTGCTGGGTACCTAACAACACGGTAAGACTAAGAAGAGGTGTGCTGGGTATCTAGTCTGCGTATCATAGTATCATAAAGTGTGCTTTAAAAAGCTGCAGGTCGCTCAGTCTACATTACCTGTAGTATTGATTCCCAACAAAGAAGAAGGTTTTCCCAGTATTTTCATTGTGAAGTGCTGCATCAATTCTCTTCACATTCTTTGGGATGCCGAGGTTGTAAATGCTTTGAGGGAAGCCCTGGTCAACGTCATACCCAAACAGAGCCCAGTATTGAGCTCCTGTGAAGCACAGAGGAACACAAATAAGTTCTGATTCTTCAAATGCATTCTTTGTTGTTGTTTCACAGTTTCAAAACATTGTACCTTCTTATCTCAGTCCTTATCTGGCTCATGTATAATAATAATAATAATAATAATAATAATAATAATAATAATTAAACAGAAAGACCCTGTCGCTGTGCTGGTTCTCACAGTGAAGTTACCTTTAAACAGAAAGACCCTGTCGCTGTGCTGGTTCTCACAGTGAAGTTACCTTTAAACAGGAAGACCCTGTCGCTGTGCTGGATCTCACAGCAAAGTTACCTTTAAACAGAAAGACCCTGTCGCTGTGCTGGCTCTCATAAGCAGCATCGATGTTGCTGGGCAGCTCTGGCCAGAAGTAACTGATGGTGTGCTGCTCAATCTGGCTACTCTGAGGGATCTGCCTCCAGAAGAACCTGTGAGGAAAGGGCCTTTTTAACAGAGCTGCTGTATTCATGAACCAGCAACAGCTTATTGTAAGGGAAAATACGAGTTGTATTATAAATTCAAAACATCTGCTCATTCAAATCTTTTGAACTAAATTCAGTGAAAATAATAAAACAGGAAATAAATCAAGGAGATGCAATGGACAGCTGCAGTGTGTAAAGAGCCACAAGGACAAAATAAAGCAACAAGTCACTCCCACCAGAAACAAGAACACTGCAGTCAGTCCTTTCCATATCTGCAATGGTAGATTCCCCAAAATACATTAGCTTGGTAAGGCTTGCCAACTTACTGTATAAAAGTGAATATCAAGTTTAAAGAAAAGATAAATCCTAATTACAGGGACCACACTGCTGAGCCTCAGTGCTGAAGCATTAACCCTACTTCTATAAAGCTGATCCATCTGATTTAGGGTTGTAAGTGTGCTGCAGTTGATCTGATTTAGGGTTGTAAGTGCGCTGCAGTTGATCTGATTTAAGGTTGTAAGTGTGCTGCAGTTGATCTGATTTAGGGTTGTAAGTGTGCTGAAGTTCAAGTGTGTAAACCACACTGGGTTTTGTTACCTGTCTTTGAAATACATTGTTTCTCCACGTAAGCTGGTGATGGCATCCAGGACCAGATTGGGATCGCAGGCATTGGGAGTTGCTGGGGGTGTATTTGGATTTTGGTCCGGGTCCTTATCAGGGTTTGAACCTAACGGCAAAGTTAGCATATAAGTAAACATAAATTTCTGTACAGTGGTTTGTGCGGATATACTGTACAGGGCATATGTATTCTATGGGAAAGCATATTGTCAGCATGCTTATTGCACAGCAAACCTATAGACAGTAGTTAATACCTAATGTTTCAAGAACACTTTAACATGGTCTCATGATAGATCTGTATACAGCTCACATGCCTCACTTACCATAGAGAGACTGGATCCCTTGAACATCATCCCGAGGGAGAGCATAGTTGCTGGTGTCTGTGTAGCTGTAGATGGGATACATCAAGGCACCGGGATCCTGGGAATGAGATAGTCCAAGAGCATGGCCAAACTCGTGAGCAGCCACGAGGAACAGGTTATACCCTAAAAGCAACAGGTGGGAACAAGTGAGCTGCATATATTCTTATCCACAACTTCAACAAGCACAATAGAAGAAGATGACACAAGATTATTATTATTATTATTAGTTTATTTAGCAGACGCCTTTATCCAAGGCGACTTGCAGAGACTAGGGTGTGTGAACTATGCATCAGCTGCAGAGTCACTTACAATTACATCTCACCCGAAAGACGGAGCACAAGGAGGTTAAGTGACTTGCTCAGGGTCACACAATGAGTCAGTGGCTGAGGTGGGATTTGAACCAGGGACCTCCTGGTTACAAGCCCTTTTCTTTAACCACTGGACCACACTGCCTCCTGGATCACACTGCAATATTGGTCTGCTTGATCAGGTTTTAATAATGTTTTTATACCTCGATTCTAATCTATTTTACCTAACACAGTCATTTGAGCATTTTCAAAAGAACACAATCAAATCCACATTTAAGCATCTGAAAAGATGAATGACTTTGTTGTGCAACATTAGAGCCTTATGGTAAAGAACATGTCTCCACTGTTTAAAGCAGTTACATCATTGGTGTGTTTTCACTGAGATTGTTATCTTTCTGAAAGACTTACCAGCTGATCCAACAGAAAAGGTTTCATCTTCGTCAAAATGAGTGTCGCCTCCAATGCCGGCTGCAGGTGCAAAAGCGTGAGCCAAAGTGCCTTCAGGACCATCGAAGGGATAGAAGTCACCGTGGTCTGGAAGTCAATTCAAACATCTTTTCAAACTCCTCTTTGCAAATCTTTCTCACAAGTACAGTATTGACCAACTGGTTGGTCACTTTATAACTGGATTAGACTCCGCCATGAATTGTGATACAGATGGGGTTGATCATGTTAACAGTGTGCCAGAAATGGGAAAGGCAAAGATCTAACAGCATTATGGGAAAGGCAAAGATATAACAGCATTATGGGAAAGGCAAAGATCGCTCATCATTTTGAAAGAGGCATGATAGTGGGTTCATGCTGAGCCAGTGCCATAGTAGCAAGTTTACCTCGAGCTCCAAAGGAGATCCTTATATCAGCTGTGCCTCTGGTGAGTCTTGTGAACTTCAGTGGGGTCACCTTGCTCCACACTTGAAAAGCTTTCTCTATTGCTTTGTTGACATCAGAATGAGACATATCCGGTGTGTAGTTCTCAATCCTGGAAAATTGTTCAAAATAAACATAAAGCACAGTACACTAATTAACCAAGCCAGCTGCTGTTTCACCTGTCTCTTTAGAGCAGCTGTTTCCAGTCGTTCAGTGGGTTTAAGAGATGAGTTCAATTATCTATATGTGAGTCTGTTTGACCTGTCTCTTTAGAGCAGCTGTTTCCAGTCGTTCAGTGGGTGTAAAAGATAAGTTCAATTATCTATATGTGAGTCTGTTTGACCTGTCTCTTTAGAGCAGCTGTTTCCAGTCGTTCAGTGGGTTTAAGAGATAAGTTCAATTATCTATATGTGAGTCTGTTTGACCTGTCTCTTTAGAGCAACTGTTTCCAGTCATTCAGTGGGTTTAAGAGATGAGTTCAATTACCTGTATGTGAGGCTGTTTGTTGGCCACTTCAGACCTCCTGGGAAGGTTGAGTACTGCTCTACATCAGGGACTCCACATCTTGGTTTCTTCATCACTTCGAGAGTGTCAGAGTCCAGCACTCCGCTCACTTTGAGGCCAAAGAACTTCTGCATTTCTTTAACTTTGTCCATCACTCCACCATGCCGTCTTCGGGCTGTAGGGCCTTGAGTGGATGTGAGGTTGTAGAAATGTTTGAGATATTTCTGCAGAGAGAAATTGAGAATCCATGAATACAACAAAAACAGAACCACTGTAGACCAGTCAGTGAATCCAATGATGATACTACTACTACTACTACTACTACTAATAATAATAATAATAATAATAATAATATTTTTGTTTATGACTGTAAATCACCCTGGATACGGGCATCTGCTAATAAATAAATAAATAAATAAATAAATAAATAAATAAATAAATAAATAATAATAATAATAATAATAATAATAATAATAATAACATGCATTTCCCCTACACTGTATTGAAAAAAGGTTTATTAAAAAGTCATTGCCTCTGCAAAGTCCATATTGTCTTCTCCGGTGTCTGCTGTGAATATGGGGACTGCGTGGGCTGACAGAGCCAGAGCACTCAGCACTAAGAGCTTCATCCACATCATGTTCTTGCCTGGATTACCTGCTGCTGGAGATGAAGCCCCTTTGGGATCTGAGGCTCTTTTATAGCACTCTGACACTGTGCTTCTTGAGCAATGCCATTAGTCATGAGCAGTAAGGAGGAAGTAAACACCCTCAGTTTCTCACTGGAGGTAAATACCTAATTGTGTAATGCAGGATGTGATAGCATAACTTAATTAAAAGAAGACTTTTATATTGAAATCATTGGCAGAGTTGTTACATTCATTCAGTTGCAATGAGACTTTTTATATTTAAATCATTGGCAGAGTCTTTACATTCATTCAGTTACAATGAGACTTTTTATATTGAAATCATTGGCAGCGTCGTTACATTCATTCAGTTGCAATGATCAGAATGTGTGTTAATCAGCACAGCATCAATGGGGCTTTCATTTGTTTTCCGTATTTATTTATGTATTTATTTATGTATTTATTTATTTATTTATTTATTTGTTTGTTGACTGTGATAGGTCTATCTCTCTATCTATCTATCTATCTCTCTATCTCTCTATCTCTATCTCTCTCTATCTATCTGTCTCTCTCTCTCGCTCTATCAATCTATCTCTATCGCTATCAATCTAAAACATTTTTGACAGATAGATATATAGTATATATAGTTCTAGTAACTGTATGGGTATGTGTGTATGTTATTATTATTATTATTATTATTATTATTATTATTATTATTATTATTATTATTATTACTTATAAAATATTTAAATTCAGTTCAAGCTGTAAAAATGAATGAAGTAGACAGGAAACAAGTAATAACCCATGCGTTATTGACTTCATGTGCTAAGAGAAAGTACAAAGCCATGTTGCATATTTTATGTTAATTACATTTTTAATGTAAGTAATAAACAATATAGTTTAATAAGTAGATGCATACAAATATCTGATTTGATTATGTTAGTAATGAATAATCTCTGGAACTCTATAAAAAGTGTTCCTAACTTGTATTACAGTTAGTGAAACCTCATCTGCTGCTGAACTGCTATAACGTTACCACAAGAGGGCAGCACCACATTGACATGAATTGGGTTTAATAAAGACAACAGATAATGAAGATGGATATGAAGTCAGACTGTTAAAATGACTACAGATTTCATTGAATAGCATGCTTTGTATGCATTAATTATATATGATTGTTCATATGCAGTATGTAATAGTGATATCGAAACCATAGGCACTTTTGTGTGAAAATGTTTGACCACTTTGTGATTTAATTAGGTATCTGAAACAACTTTTTAAAATTCCATTAACAGTCCAAAGCACCTTTGACTATTGTTCCACAGTCCAATGTCTGTGTTCTTGTGAATATTTTAGCCTTGTAGTCTTGTTCCCCTTTCTTAGCAGAGGTATTCTTACTGCAGCACATTCTTGAAGTCCTTATTTCAAGAGTGACCTTTGTACTGTTGATCTGATGGACAACGACACCTGTGCCTTCTGCCAGTTACAAGTGGAGTAAATTGTTGATGCTCATTGTGCATCAGAGTAGAACAATGTAACATGTCTGAGACTTGCACAGCAGTGTATTCATATTGGAAAATACCACTTTGCTCAACTTACATTTATTACGTTTCCAGTTCCAATTGTGAATGAAATGTTAACAAACTGTAGGGCTGGTCCTTTATTTGTACAAGTGTAGACCACAATGCCTAATCATTGAATCACTTCCTGCAATATGGACGTGTGATGCAAAATGAGTGATGCAAGACATTGTGCTTGGATGGAATGGTGCTGAATATCACTGTTTATATGTGTAGTGATTGGGTCTGCTTTTACACCACTTGCTATACAGTGCTGTGTGCAGCAAAGGGAGTTTCAGGTTTCACAAGAGCTGCTGTTTTTGCAAAATTTATTAATTTATCATTTTACACATTGAACCTAAATACCTTTACACAAAACATATTACATTATGACACCATTAATTACAGGAACAGAGATTAGAAATTAAATGAAACTATTTCGATAAAATCTGCTAATTATTGGAAAATGTATGGCTATCCTTGTCTCAGCTTTAATAAATGATCAAGGTTCACAACACAGAACATACCACATTAATAATAACAATGAAGAACAATAGACTGGCTCAAGATCACGAGAGACTGGCACAGGATCACGAGAGACTGGCTCAGGATCACGAGAGACTGGCTCCAGATCACGAGAGACTGGCTCCAGATCATGAGAGACTGGCTCATGATCACGAGAGACTGGCTCAGGATCACGAGAGACTGGCTCCGGATCACGAGAGGCTGGCTCCGGATCACGAGAGACTGGCTCATGATCACGAGAGACTGGCTCAGGATCACGAGAGACTGGCTCAGGATCACGAGAGACTGGCTCCGGATCAAGAGAGACTGGCTCCGGATCACGAGAGACTGGCTCCGGATCACGGGAGACTGGCTCATGATCACGAGAGACTGGCTCAGGATCACGAGAGACTGGCTCAGGATCATGAGAGACTGGCTCAGGATCACGAGAGACTGGCTCAGGATCACGAGAGACTGGCTCAGGATCACGAGAGACTGGCTTAGGATCACGAGAGACTGGCTCAGGATCACGAGAGACTGGCTCAGGATCACGAGAGACTGGCTCAGGATCATGAGAGACTGGCTCCAGATCACGAGAGACTGACTCCGGATCATGAGAGACTGGCTCAGGATCACGAGAGACTGGCTCAGGATCACGAGAGACTGGCTCAGGATCACAAGAGACTGGCTCCGGATCACGAGAGACTGGCTCAGGATCACGAGAGACTGGCTCAGGATCACGAGAGACTGGCTCAGGATCATGAGAGACTGGCTCAGGATCACGAGAGACTGGCTCAGGATCACGAGAGACTGGCTCAGGATCACGAGAGACTGGCTTAGGATCACGAGAGACTGGCTCAGGATCACGAGAGACTGGCTCAGGATCACGAGAGACTGGCTCAGGATCATGAGAGACTGGCTCCAGATCACGAGAGACTGACTCCGGATCATGAGAGACTGGCTCAGGATCACGAGAGACTGGCTCAGGATCACGAGAGACTGGCTCAGGATCACAAGAGACTGGCTCCGGATCACGAGAGACTGACTCCGGATCATGAGAGACTGGCTCAACATCATGAGAGACTGGCTCAGGATCATGAGAGACTGGCTCAGGATCACGAGAGACTGGTTCATGATCACAAGAGACTGGCTCCAGATCACGAGAGACTGGCTCAGGATCACGAGAGACTGGCTCCGGATCACGAGAGGCTGGCTCATGATCACGAGAGACTGGCTCAGGATCATGAGAGACTGGCTCAGGATCACAAGAGACTGGCTCAGGATCACGAGACACTGGCTCAGGATCACAAGAGACTGGCTTAGGATCACGTGAGACTGGCTCCAGATCACGAGAGACTGGCTCAGGATCACGAGAGACTGGCTTAGGATCACAAGAGACTGGCTCAGGATCACAAGAGACTGGCTCAGGATCGAGGTTCACAGCACAGTAATAATAACAATGACTAACAAGAAACTAGAGGAACTCCCACACTGATGATAGCTGCACAACACAGCTGTGAAGCAATGTGAAGTCATGATTATATCACATGTATTTCAGCACGTTTACAGTACAGTCAGGAGCCATTGTCACATCCCAAGTCACTTCAAGTTGGCTTCAGGACAAACGCATTTAATACAATGCAATACAATGTTACTGTACATTTTTATAATGTAATACAATGTTACTGTACATTTTTATAATATAATGGAATACAATGTTACATACAGTACATTTTTATAATATCATGCAATACAATGTTACTGTACATTTTTATAATATAATGCAATGCAATCTTACTGTACATTTTTATAATACAATGCAATGCAATCTTACTGTACATTTTTATAGGGCCCCTGTGTAGGCATCCTGCTTTACAGAAAACACAATTTATACGATGGCGATGTACAATACAGACTGTGTGAATGGTTTGAGTAGCATGACATAAGATTTCAGACATCTTCCATGGCCACCACATTTCAACTGAGCATGCTTGGGGTAAAAAATAAATTGCTGGCTGGTTTCACTGACCCTGATAAGCACTACTCTTAGACTAACTAATGTTATTTTAGATAGCATAATCCAAGATTAGTACTGACCAGGGTCTGTGAAACCAGCCCCATGTGTAGAAAAGATTATAATGCATTGGTTTGTACTACAGCACCCAAAAACATCTTAAGACCAAGGCTTAAAGCCGTCCCAGGAACCAGGACACGCTATGAGTACTGAGAGACACAAAACAATCCATCATTCCATTGATAGGGTTACATCGTCAAAGATGTGAATGTCTAGCCATGTACTAATTGAAGGAATTATTTCATCATTGAGAGAGAGAGAGAGGAGTGAGTGTTACTATAGCGCTATTGAGAGAGGAGTGAGTGAGTGTTACTATAGCACTATTGAGAGAGGAGTGAGTGAGTGTTATTATAGCGCTATTGAGAGAGGAGTGAGTGAGTGTTACTATAGCGCTATTGAGAGAGGAGTGAGTGAGTGTTACTATAGCGCTATTGAGAGAGGAGTGAGTGAGTGTTACTATAGCACTATTGAGAGAGGGGTGAGTGAGTGTTACTATAGCGCTATTGAGAGAGGAGTGAGTGAGTGTTACTATAGCGCTATTGAGAGAGGAGTGAGTGAGTGTTACTATAGCACTATTGAGAGAGGAGTGAGTGAGTGTTACTATAGCGCTATTGAGAGAGGAGTGAGTGAGTGTTACTATAGCACTATTGAGAGAGGGGTGAGTGAGTGTTACTATAACGCTATTGAGAGAGGAGTGAGTGAGTGTTACTATAGCGCTATTGAGAGAGGAGTGAGTGAGTGTCACTATAGTGCTATTGAAAGAGAGGAGTGAGTGTTACTATAGCGCTATTGAGAGAGGAGTGAGTGAGTGTTATTATAGCGCTATTGAGAGAGGAGTGAGTGAGTGTTACTATAGCGCTATTGAGAGAGGAGTGAGTGAGTGTTACTATAGCACTATTGAGAGAGGAGTGAGTGAGTGTTACTATAGCGCTATTGAGAGAGGAGTGAGTGAGTGTTACTATAGCGCTATTGAGAGAGGAGTGAGTGAGTGTTACTATAGCACTATTGAGAGAGGAGTGAGTGAGTGTTACTATAGTGCTATTGAGAGAGGAGTGAGTGAGTGTTACTATAGCACTATTGAGAGAGGAGTGAGTGAGTGTTACTATAGCTATTGAGAGAGGAGTGAGTGAGTGTTACTATAGCCTATTGAGAGAGGAGTGAGTGAGTGTTACTATAGCACTATTGAGAGAGGAGTGAGTGAGTGTTACTATAGCTATTGAGAGAGGAGTGAGTGAGTGTTACTATAGCCATTGAGAGAGGAGTGAGTGAGTGTTACTATAGCGCTATTGAGAGAGGAGTGAGTGAGTGTTACTATAGCTACTGAGAGGAGTGAGTGAGTGTTACTATAAGCTATTGAGAGAGGAGTGAGTGAGTGTTACTATAGCTACTGAGAGAGAGTGAGTGAGTGTTACTATAACGCTATTGAGAGAGGAGTGAGTGAGTGTTACTATAGCCTATTGAGAGAGGAGGAGTGAGTGTTACTATAGCTATTGAGAGAGGAGTGAGGAGTGTTACTATAGCTATTGAGAGAGGAGTGAGTGAGTGTTACTATAAGCTATTGAGAGAGGAGTGAGTGAGTGTTACTATAGCTATTGAGAGGAGTGAGTGAGTGTTATTATAGCTATTGAGAGAGGAGTGAGTGAGTGTTACTATAGCTATTGAGAGAGGAGTGAGTGAGTGTTACTATAGCACTATTGAGAGAGGAGTGAGTGAGTGTTACTATAGCGCTATTGAGAGAGGAGTGAGTGAGTGTTACTATAGCGCTATTGAGAGAGGAGTGAGTGAGTGTTACTATAGCACTATTGAGAGAGGAGTGAGTGAGTGTTACTATAGCGCTATTGAGAGAGGAGTGAGTGAGTGTTACTATAGCACTATTGAGAGAGGAGTGAGTGAGTGTTACTATAGCGCTATTGAGAGAGGAGTGAGTGAGTGTTACTATAGCGCTATTGAGAGAGGAGTGAGTGAGTGTTACTATAGCGCTATTGAGAGAGGGGTGAGTGAGTGTTACTATAGCGCTATTGAGAGAGGAGTGAGTGAGTGTTACTATAGCGCTATTGAGAGAGGAGTGAGTGAGTGTTACTATAGCGCTATTGCTCTGATATATCATGTGTATTCTGAGTACAGCCATGGCTCTGAAAGAGTCTGTTTGGCTTCTACAGGTGAGCACAGAATTTAATTGGGAAATTAAAATAATTTAAAAAAATAAATGTCTGAAGAAAGCAACATCTGGTATCTCTTTGAAATGAATTCTATAACAGCTTGAAGATAACAGTTTAACTGTAAAATACATGCTTGTAGTTTTTTTCAAATAGGTGTTTAAGTAGAACATTGAGCAATTGTGTTTGTTTTTGTAATTGTGTTGCAGGAACTCTTTTCAGCTTGTGTCTCACGGTGAATTGTGCAATGCAGTTAACAGCTTGCACATCCAAACCCAGACTAAACTGCAACATATGTATTCAAGACTTCCTGTATAGTCTTTATTCTAATGATGCAACAGATGCTGCTGTTTTTAACCCATTGGCTGCTGTCTTTGGCCACTGTCTATACTGAAAACTACACTGCTCTTCTCACTGTGAAATTATATGTTATTATTCACCATTAACAATGCTGCACACGCACGGTGTTATGACATGAATGGTTTTATTTGTATTTCAAAGTGTGTGGTAAGGAGATATGACACAGTAAATGTAAGGAATTGCTAATATAGTGTGAACACACTTCAACACAGCAGGGTTTGAGCTATATAATGTAATGGCATAATGTATGAGCTATATAATGTAATGGCATAATGTTTGAGCTATATATTGTAATGGCATAATGTTTGAGCTATATAATGCAATGACTCATGTATGTTGGGATGCCGCAGAATGCACCACCCAGATATTTTGTGAACAATGGTATTGGTGGACCTGGTTACACGGTCACTACATGTCACTGTCTGGTTCAGTGAAGAGGATACTGCATGACATGTCACTGTCTGGTTCAGTGAAGAGGATACTGCATGACATGTCACTGTCTGGTGCAGTGAAGAGGATACTGCATGACATGTCACTGTCTGGTTCAGTGAAGAGGATACTGCATGACATGTCACTGTCTGGTTCAGTGAAGAGGATACTGCATGACATGTCACTGTCTGGTTCAGTGAAGAGGATACTGCATGACATGTCACTGTCTGGTGCAGTGAAGAGGATACTGCATGACATGTCACTGTCTGGTTCAGTCTCCAGAACGTTCTGGGATCTTTAGAAGTTTGCAGTGTAAGTATTGCCACTTGGGGAAGCATCACTGTCTGAATTCAGAAAGGAGAGACGACTACTTACACTAGTAAGAATAAAAGCATTAAAACTGACTGTTCAACAGAAATATTGCTCAGACAATGAGGCTGTGCATATGTCTATTAACTGAAGATTAAGCCTTTTCTGTATTATATACAGCATGGGGAACATATGACAAATATAAAAAAGTCCCAGTCGATAACTTCCCTAAATTCTGCTGAATCAACATTATGTGATGAACTAATTTTAAATAAACATGTGTGCCTGCCATTGTAAAAGCACCCTAACCCACTCCAATCTCCTTTTCTTGTTTCCCATCGTTTCCAATGCTACCATGACTCTGAAAGCAGGGAAGCATATACTAATGTATGTTGTGTGCTTGCAACCTGGCTGCCTATATGACATTCATCACGCATAGGTAGCTGCTTCCAGATTATCTACTCATCACTCTAACAAAAACATGATTTACTGCACACGTCGATTTCAATTTGTTAAACAAAAATCAGGGGCTGCTTGTTCAAATTTAATGGAAGGTGACAATCAAATTATAAAAAGTTATATTGCATTGCATGAAATAATAAAGCAAAATATTTAAATATGTATAGCACCCTAGTTCTTACACAATGTATGCAGCTGGGATGTGGAACAGGAGACGCCTTGCCAGGCAGTCCGGATTGACTGGGGGCGTGCCCCGGGCAGGCTGCACTGAGCTGATCGGGAGGCCCGGATTGGCTGGGGGGCGTGCCCCGGGCAGGCTGCACTGAGCTGATCGGGAGGTCCGGATTGGCTGGGGGGCGTGCCCCGGGCAGGCTGCACTGAGCTGATCGGGCGGTCCGGATTGGCTGGGGGGTGTGGCTGCGTGGAGCTGATCGGGAGGTCCGGATTGGCTGGGGGGTGTGGTTGCGTGGAGCTGATTGGGAGGTCCGGATTGGCTGGGGGGTGTGGTTGCGTGGAGCTGATTGGGAGGTCCGGATTGGCTGGGGGGCGTGCCCCGGGCAGGCTGCACTGAGCTGATCGGGAGGTCTGGATTGCAGGCTGCACTGAGCTGATCGGGCGGTCCGGATTGGCTGGGGGGTGTGGCTGCGTGGAGCTGATCGGTAGGTCCGGATTGGCTGGGGGGTGTGGTTGCGTGGAGCTGATTGGGAGGTCCGGATTGGCTGGGGGGCGTGCCCCGGGCAGGCTGCGCTGAGCTGATCGGGAGGTCCGGATTGGCTTGGGGGCGTGCCCGGGCAGGCTGTGTGGAGCTGATCGGGAGGTCCGGATTGGCTGGGGGGGCTTTAAATACATTACACACGAGAATACAACACAATACAGCAACGATAACGAACAGGGCTCTAAATACATTACACATGAGAATACAACACAATACAGCAACGATAACGAACAGGGCTCTAAATACATTACATATACACACGAGAATACAAAACAATACAGGAGCGATAATGAACAGTGCTCTAAATACATTACACACGAGAATACAACACAATACAGGAGCGACAACGAATAGGGCTCTAAATACATTACACATGAGAATACAACACAATACAGGAGCGATAACGAACAGGGCTCTAAATACACTACACATGAGAATACAACACAATACAGCAACGATAACGAACAGGGCTCTAAATACATTACACATGTGAACAAAAGCTATAGGACAAAGGAGCACAACTCCAGTCCTCAAGGGAAAGTCCACATCAGAGGTTATAAATTTAATAATGAACAGATAAATACCTGGATAGAGGTGTAACTGGGTTGATTGAGTAATTAAGGGTGTGTGTGTAACACAGCTCTGTGCTAGAATGGGCCTTGCTGTGCAACAGGGCTGTAGAATTTACTGTACATGCTGGACTGTGCAAATCTGACAAAGCAGCTTTTTTACACTAAAGTATCCCACTGGATTGCATTCATTTCGGCTCTAGTGCTCTGTTAATGAATACAATAAAAAGCAAAGAGATGTTCATATTAGCATGCGGACATGCCTCATAACTGACTAACATTTTCTGGATGAAGTGTGTCTGTGTGGAGCAACAGGACTGGAATCATGTTTAATGGCTGATATAGTCACCAAATCAGCAGACACAGTGTCTCACAGCAAAGAAAGTTTGAGAAAATTAAAGGGGAACAATGTTAGTCATGCCAAAGTGCATAAAACATCTACAGAGGTGCTGGGTATCCAATCACAACCCAGTGCATGCTGTAAAACATCTGCAGAGGTGCTGGGTATCCAATCACAACCCAGTGCATGCTGTAAAACATCTGCAGAGGTGCTGGGTATCCAATCACAACCCAGTGCATGCTGTAAAACATCTGCAGAGGTGCTGGGTATCCAATCACAACCCAGTGCATGCTGTAAAACATCTGCAGAGGTGCTGGGTATCCAATCACAACCCAGTGCATGCTGTAAAACATCTGCAGAGGTGCTGGGTATCCAATCACAACCCAGTGCATGCTGTAAAACATCTACAGAGGTGCTGGTTATCCAATCACAACCCAGTGCGTTGTGACGATATGCACCTTCACTGTTAATTCATTTATACCTGTCCACACTGCCAAAACAACATGCACCTTCACTGTTAATTCATTTATACCCTGTCCACACTGCCAAAACAACATGCACCTTCACGTTTTCAAAACTGTAATTTAAAGTGAATGAAGTGAATGGCAATCCCACATTATCAGCCCACGTTGATCCTGCATTATCAGCGTGCGCTGATCCTGCATTATCAGTCCCCATTGATCCTGCATTATCAGTCCCCATTGATCCTGCATTATCAGTCCCCATTGATCCTGCATTATCAGCCCACGTTGATCCTGCATTATCAGCGTGCATGGATCCTGTATTATCAGCGTGCGTTGATCCTGCATTATCAGCGTGCGTTGATCCTGCATTATCAGCGTGCGTTGATCCTGTATTATCAGCGTGCGTTGATCCTGCATTATCTGCGTGCGTTGATCCTGCATTATCAGTGTGCGTTGATCCTGCATTATCAGCGTACGTTGATCCTGCATTATCAGCGTGCGTTGATCCTGCATTATCAGCGTGCGTTGATCCTGTATTATCAGCGTGCATTGATCCTGCATTATCTGCGTGCGTTGATCCAGCGTTATCAGCGTGCATTGATCCTGTATTATCAGCGTGCGTGGATCCTGCATTATCAGCATGTGTTGATCCTGCATTATCAGCGTGCGTTGATCCTGTATTATCAGCGTGCGTGGATCCTGCATTATCAGCGTGTGTTGATTCTGCATTATCAGTGTGTGTTGAGCCCCCATTATTGTGCTTGTTGTGTATTACAGCAAATGAGTCCCCGTTTCGATTCTTAGGCTTAGGGGATCACCTATCTATTTTAAATGTCATAAAAAGTGGTGCAAATGACACAGTGGATTTTAAGGTTACTTGGGATTCATGCAATATAGTTGGAGTGGATTTCAGTTTATTCTATGAGAGGTGGTTTGCTGGCTTCTTTTTATCCCCCTGGGCAGCATATATTTAGCAACACTATCGTGCATCAAGTGTCCGTTTGTACTGAAAAGCACAAGAAAGCTATTCAGTTTTCCCCATAGAGCCAGTACTAAAGCCAGGTTTCCTATCCTATTTCACATATAGTGCTACAGAAACAGCTGTAGATGAGCATCATGCTACTATTCGATATGAAAGACACAGTGTTGCCATAACCCACTGTCTAGAATGGCATCAAAATGCTTCTGCAAACTGCATTTCTCCACTTCAAATCTACAAGTTACGTTTTCTTCTTCCTGTTGTAGCATGTTCCTAAAAACTGCATGAATGACAGAAAATGTTGCTGTAGTGGAATCTGTAAAAAGTGTGTTTGTAGACATCTGCGCAGAGTGAATGCATGAAGTCATTGTGTGTATCAAGTTGCTTGCGTTTCTGAAAGGACACTTCAAAGTCTGAAAATCTCCCCATGGCTCATTCTCGCCCACCTTCTTCCGAACCCACATAAAGAGGCCCTGTAACCCCCACACACTGTGCAACAGACAGCCCCGTAAGCAGTTCTGCACTGCACTGGAGCAGGAAGTGGCATGGGGGGGGATGAAGGTGAATCATGTGGATCACTTGACAGCACTATAAAAAGCTCTTCCACAATGTACCTTACAGAAGTCAGTCTGGGCGTTGCTTAATTACTGAGGCAAGATGAGGTACAGTGGGCTTGTGGTTCTACTCAACATTGCATATTCTTATGCGTTCCCATTGTCCGCAGAGGACAGTGAAAAAGATGAAGACAACTGGCATTTTGCAGAGGTAGGTCCAACAGCTTGAACCTGTCTATTGCACAATCTCTCATTGACTTGATAGAATAAGTATTTCACTGAAATGTAATTATCCATTTATTAAAGTTGAGTTACATCTTAAGCCAATAAATATTCAAAGGGGAAAAGTAACCATTTGAAAATGATAATATATAAGTCTTTGTCAGAACAGAATTTGCATTCATATGTTACTCCTGTGAATGCTATGAAATCTATTGCAATTCTTATGAATTAGCAGCCATTATTTTAAAGGTTAGTAAAAATAAAAAGAATATGACAAATAGTTCAATTTGACTGCCTTACATAGCTGATCTAAAATGATGACCAATGTTATAACATACAGTGTGTGTATTTTTCTCCACGATTAATATGATTTCTCTCTTGTATTTAAAATATCAGGTATCAGGCGAAACACATATCTACTTATTTTCTACCCGACTCAGCATTTAGTGTTTGAAGTTGTTCATTGAATTGATATATTTTGTCCCCAGAAATATCTGAGGAAGTTCTATGGCCTGGCCCCTGGACTTCAGGGACCGCGGAAGTCCTCTAGCTCCATGTCGCTGGTAATTAAAGAGATGCAGTCCTTCTTTGGCCTGGAAGTAACTGGGAATTTGGACCCTGCCACTCTAGAGATGATGCACATGCCCAGATGTGGCGTTCCTGATGTTGCAGAATATAATCTCTTCCCCAGGAATCTCAAATGGAAAACAACTAACGTGACATTCAGGTAAGTAACTGCAAATCCTCATATAATTACAAGAGTGGCATGCTAAGAGGACATGTCATGTCAGTGCAGGCTCCCCAGTGATTCTCACAGCCCATCTATTCAGAGCCACTAGGTGTGTGTTTCCATTGTCTTGTGGAAATGCTTTGAATGCATGTGTGTGTGCTTTGTTCCATCATTATTATGAAATTACAAATCCTTTTTCTGCCCACCTAGTCCAAACATCCAAGCAAGAAAACAATCACATATCTATGCTGCTTCAAGCTCGGCCACATAAATCATTTGAACTGAATAAGGTTGTTGAGAAGCAGCATTTTAAAATCCAGATTTACCAGCATTTACCTTGAAACCTCAAGCAGTGAGACATGAGTAGTGTGGAGTAGTGGTTAGGGCTCTGGACTCTTGACTGGAGGGTTGTGGGTTCAATCCCAGGTGGGGGACACTGCTGCTGTACCCTTGAGCAAGGTACTTTACCTAGATTGCTCCAGTAAAAACCCAACTGTATAAATGGGTAATTGTATGTAAAAAATAATGTGATATCTTGTAACAATTGTAAGTCGCCCTGGATAAGGGTGTCAGCTAAGAAATAAATAATAAAGAGTCATGCTAACAGCAATGTGCTCCCTTACTTGAGGATTGTGAATTTACGTGATACCTCGCACAGTGGGATATGATTCATGCTAACTATAAGGTACTCCCTTATTTGTGGATTGTGAATTTACATGATACCTCACACAGTGGGATATGATTCAAGCTAACAGCAATGTACCCCCTTATTTGAGGATTGTGAATTACACCCCGGATGTGAAAGCCTCCGAGGTTGACCGAGCGATCCACAATGCCCTCAGAGTCTGGAGTGACGTGACGCCGCTGGTCTTCAGAAAGCTACACGAGGGCACTGCTGACATCATGATCGCCTTCGGGTCGAAAGGTCCTGTAATAAAACAACGGCAGTCACTGTAGTTGGTGCTGGCAGTTTATTTTATTATTACTATATTGCACTGGTACACAAGTATAAAGTATAACATTCTCAGTGTATGAGTTCAGTTTGTATCTCATCAGTTTCCAGTAGGGTCCAAAAGCACACCACCCACAGGCATGCCACATATATTATGATTCAGTAAATAATATCCTGGTATTCAAACATTCGTATCCAGCAACAACAGTTTCAACAGTGTGATTCTTTTTACTAGACAACAGCGAAGACATACTCCACTTTTTCAAAGGCAATATATAATATACCTGGCTTGAACTGGATAACACCTGCTGTCAGAATGAGGTGAATTGCTGTGAAATATACAATAATACTAGAATGCCCATCAATGTATCAGTGTAGGGCTTTCACCTGAGAATGCACTGCATGTGCTCATGCATCAACTGACTTCATTTGCCAGCTGATTCCCAAGCTCTCATCACGTGTAAGAAAGCTTTAGGTGTTCAAACCCTTTACTGCATTGTCTCACATGACTGTGGAGTGGTGCACACTGTGATCCAATGCTCATGTTATATTGAATGTGAATTTGAATCACTTGACCCATTGCCTTTGTAGAGCACGGAGACTTCAATCCATTTGATGGGCCCAATGGTCTGCTGGCCCATGCCTACCCACCTGGCAATGGACTTGGGGGGGACACGCACTTTGATGAAGATGAGACTTGGTCAACAGACTCCACTGGTACTATATATATATATACACACATATAGATATTGCGTTTTACAGATATACAATTGTTTAGACAAAGTAACAGAACAGAATATTTCCATACTTGACACATCCACATTGTGTATTAATGTGTAAAAAATGAGGATGTGTTTTTTAGGTTACAACCTGTTCATTGTTGCTGCTCATGAATTTGGCCATGCTTTGGGTCTCTCCCACTCTGAGGATCCCGGATCCCTGATGTACCCAGTGTACTCGTTCAGCAAAGGATTCCCCCTTTCAGAAGACGATGTCCATGGAATTCAGTCACTTTATGGTACCTTCACATTTCTGAGAGCATTTCTTAAGACTCCTAAATGACCTGCAATGGGTGCAGTATAAGAATTAGCTGTGAGCTCTGTAGATGGCATAGTAGAGGGGTGGCCAACCCTGGTCCTGGAGAGCCACAATCCAGCAGGCTGTAAAGGTAAATCTTAATCATTCATTTCTAAAGACTTGGAACAACTACATTTGGACTAGTTAAGCAGTATTGTTTTCAATTTAAGCAGTCATTTGTTCAATGAAGTAATTTAGAGATCATTTGGAACAAAAACCTGAACTCCCTGCAGCTCTCTTGCACCAGAGCCGACCTCTCCTGATTTAACTGAACAATTTAACTTGCTAAATTGATCAACAACTTCCATTCTTCAGAAATTGATGATTTAAGGGTTACCTATAAAAGCTGCTGTGACTCCCCAGGAGCAGTGTCGGCCGCCTCTGGCGTAGTAGATGATGAAGTTAAGGCTTGTACCTGACTTCCACACAGCATGGGCTTCATTTAAAATAGGCATCATTGTATAAGCAGCTTAGCACTGTTTGATTCAGCAATCTTTTGCCTTTTTGAGTTCTAAAGAACAGTGCATCACTGGCTGATTCAGTTAAAGCAGGCTAATATATAGAAGCAAGTCCTAAGCAAATCATTCAATTTTGTGCTATATACACTCAAGGATTGTGCTTCTTATTCTTGTTTTTGCTTAGAAATGGTTGCTTACCCCAGTCCATCTTACCCTCAGGTCCGAACCCAAATCCACCTAAAGTTAAGCCGCATCCTGAAGCGCCAAAGAAGTGTGACCCACTCCTGTCTTTTGATGCCGTGACAAAACTCAGAGGAGAAACAATTATCTTCAAGGACAGGTAACGTTGAGAAAGTAAACCTCTAATTGTACTGCCCCCCATTGAATTGAGCAATCCCAGTCTTCAGGAGAAGACGAACGCCCTTTGGATTGCCTCTGTTGAAACTGACTGCTGTGCTGGTAAGACAGGACGTACATTTCTAGCAAGCGAGAGTAACCCAATCCTGTTGGTTTGTTGGCTGTCAGGTTTTACTGGCGCCTGCACCCTCAGATGGTGGATGTGGAACAGTCGCTGATTAAAATGACCTGGCCGGTTCTCCCAAACAAAGTGGACGCTGCATACGAGTCTGCTGAAAAGGACCTTGTTTTTATTTTCAGTGGTCAGTATTGTGCTGCCTGTTGTTTTTATTTTCAATGGTCAAATGATTTGGACCCTGATGATGCTGATCTGACTTTTACTTGTGACAGGAATCAGGATGTGGGCTCTGAACGGATATAACCTGGTGGAAGGGTACCCCAAATATATTCACAAGCTGGGTCTTCCTAAGACTGTTCGGAGAATCGATGCCGCTGTGCAGATCACAGGCACTGGGAAGACCCTGCTGTTTACAGACGAGGACTACTGGAGGTGAGGCAGCTTTTTAATGAAACAGCAGCTGTAAGACGCTTACAGCATGAACACACAAATCAAACAAACACATTCTATTTTCTAGTTACGATGAGTACAGTGGAACAATGGACAAAGGCTATCCCAGATCTATTGAAGATGATTTTCCAGGTGTTGGAGAAGAAATAGAAGCTGCTTTCTATGAATATGGTTTGTATTATGAATTGTCATTCAGCTTTTACAGCTCTCCTGCACAGCAGCACTTAGCAAATTGGGTTTTACCATTATTAACATTGCCAGATAATTTTGCCATGCAGCGATGATTTCTGTCTCCCATAAGGGAAGTTGAGCTGTGTGTTTATTAGAATATGAATGCTTCATGAATGCTTCATGAATGCCATGAATGCCATCTGGCCGAAACGTTGCTCTGTTTTAAACTTTGTTCTTTTTAAATAATAAATAATAAAGAATGGAAATGTGATCTGCTATCTGTTATTATTATGGTGTTGCACCTCTACGTGCATCAGTTTGTTTCCTTAACCCTAAAGAAGTGTGCAGTCTGAAGCTTTGAAGCCTTTCCTCTTGTTTTCCACAGGTCACCTCTACCTCTATCGGGGATCCATACAGTTTCAATACAGCTACACGTCCAAGCGAGTGGTTGGGATTTTAAGAGCAAACTCTTTGCTTAACTGTTAAATTATTGGAATTCAGAGAACATACTTGTTTTGTTAACCCTTTTTATATTTTGCATTAAGGTGTTTTTGTTTAGCTAAATTCTTAAAGTTTCATAATTGTCATTATCATGTTTATTTATTTATTTTTTTCAAAAATGAAAAATTACCCAAATAAAGTTCAACCAAATCAAAAAAAGCACAAATATGTCATTTAGGGAGCTGTAAGTAGTCTGGGGTTGTTCTTTTTCTCATTAGTTGTTTTCCTTGTTAATAAGGACTATGGAGAGAATCTAGAGCCCCTCCCACCCCTACTTGGGGATTACTTCCTTATAATGGGGGCTCATATAAAGACAATACACTGGATGATTACACCAGATCAACATCAATCAACCTTTATCTTTATCTTACTTTAATACACTTTTGTAAAGAAAATATGAGTTATTTTAAATGAATAAACTGCCTACAGGTTTGTCATTGTGTTATTTTCATTCTTAACCCAGACACCAAGCCTTCAGTGTGCCAGTGTTTAATGTGCTCTAATAACATGACGACTCAGCACCAGAGGGTTCAGTGTGCCAGTGTTTAATGTGCTCTAATAACATGACGACTCAGCACCGGGAGTGGTTTTCCAGCAGTCATATCCACAGTTATTACTCACTGTGATCTCAGGACCAAAGCAAACAGGCTGCACTGCGTCAGATCAGTTTATAGCAACGGAGATTACATTTCAACATGCAGTTTATAGCAACGGAGATTACATTTCAACATGTAGAATAACTATCATTTAAACATGCTTCAGACCTTCATATGTCTGCAATACCCTCCATTTTCATAATATTGTGTTTGAAAAACATTGTCGTGATATACGTATGTAAAAGGCCACATATTCTTTTTATAATTTTTTTTTTACAAAATATCATGAAACACACTGTGGAGCCCCAGTGCATTGCTCAAACACACTAACGCTTGAGATCCTCCTGATGGAATCCCAGTGTATTGCTCAAACACACTAACGCTTGGGATCCTCCTGATGGAATCCCAGTGCATTGCTCAAACACACTAAAGCTTGAGATCCTCCTGATGGAATCCCAGTGCATTGCTCAAACACACTAAAGCTTGAGATCCTCCTGATGGAATCCCAGTGTATTGCTCAAACACACTAAAGCTTGAGATCCTCCTGATGGAATCACAGTGCATTGCTCAAACACACTAAAGCTTGAGATCCTCTTGATGGAATCCCAGTGCATTGCTCAAACACACAAAAGCTTGAGATCCTCTTGATGGAATCCCAGTGCATTGCTCAAACACACTAAAGCTTGAGATCCTCCTGATGGAATCCCAGTGCATTGCTCAAACACACTTGCCATGCCGTGTCCTCTAATGATTAGAAACCTCACAGCTTGTCTCAGTCAATCAGCTTCAGGGCATGAATGTATGCTTGTAACAGCATTAATATGTAATGCACCGTGTCATTATGTGTTTATTGTTGTGTTGTGTGGTTTTGGCTGAGCACTATGATTGAAATACAACTAAGAAACATGCTGTCTCCTCAATACTGTGTAATGAAAAGCAACATGCCGTCCTCACTGGATCTGAAGAGGTGGCAGTAAAGCAGCACGTGGTTCCCATTGCTTTCCACAGATTGAGTTTGGAGCAAGCTAGACACGTCGTGGGACTCAGATACTGCTGCTGGTCACCCTGTTTAATGGGACAATGTTAAGAGCTTGTTAATGTAGCAGCAAAATTGTAAGTGCAAAATTGCATTCTAATGGTTACTGTACATTTCAGCAATGATGGACTAATTCCAGTGTGAGTTCTATTTCATAATATTTAGAATCGATGGATAAACAGAAACAAGGATGCTTCTGACAACCGCCTACTTTATCCAAACCTCTGTAAACACTCATGCACAGTCAGTATGTCTGTAAGCAGTAATGGAAAAGCACAAGTGCCCCATTATAGTGGTATTGGATTGGGTGATATTGATGCTGTGCTATTTACTCAACTACGGGAACCATTGTGTTATTTTTGTTCTTTCTATATATATATATATATATAAATTACATATGTGTAAATCAGCAAGGACCCATCTCTTGACATTTTAATTATAGAAAAAATATAATTTAAAAACTTTAAAATATAATTTGAAATTCCCTCATGCCTTGCTGTCTGCAGTGTGTTACAGAGCATTAAGATGACAGACAGCAGCAGCTCATTCAGGGACACTGATTTCAGCAGTTCAGCTCCTGTCTGCAGTGTGTTACAGAGCATTAAGATGACAGACAGCAGCAGCTCATTCAGGGACACTGATTTCAGCAGTTTAGCTCCTGTCTGCAGTGTGTTACAGAGCATTAAGATGACAGACAGCAGCAGCTCATTCAGGTACACTGATTTCAGCAGTTCAGCTCCTGTCTGCAGTGTGTTACACAGCATTAAGATGACAGACAGCAGCAGCTCATTCAGGGACACTGATTTCAGCAGTTCAGCTCCTGTCTGCAGTGTGTTACACAGCATTAAGATGATAGACAGCAGCAGCTCATTCAGGGACACTGATTTCAGCAGTTCAGCTCCTGTCTGCAGTGTGTTACACAGCATTAAGATGACAGACAGCAGCAGCTCATTCAGGGACACTGATTTCAGCAGTTCAGCTCCTGTCTGCAGTGTGTTACACAGCATTAAGATGACAGACAGCAGCAGCTAATTCAGGGACACTGATTTCAGCAGTTCAGCTCCTGTCTGCAGTGTGTTACAGAGCATTAAGATGACAGACAGCAGCAGCTCATTCAGGGACACTGATTTCAGCAGTTCAGCTCCTGTCTGCAGTGTGTTACACAGCATTAAGATGACAGACAGCAGCAGCTCATTCAGGGACACTAATTTCAGCAGTTCAGCTCCTGTCTGCAGTGTGTTACAGAGCATTAAGATGACAGACAGCAGCAGCTCATTCAGGGACACTGATTTCAGCAGTTCAGCTCCTGTCTGCAGTGTGTTACAGAGCATTAAGATGACAGACAGCAGCAGCTCATTCAGGGACACTGATTTGAGCAGTTCAGCTCCTGTCTGCAGTGTGTTACACAGCATTAAGATGACAGACAGCAGCAGCTCATTCAGGGACACTGATTTCAGCAGTTCAGCTCCTGTCTGCAGTGTGTTACACAGCATTAAGATGACAGACAGCAGCAGCTCATTCAGGGACACTGATTTCAGCAGTTCAGCTCCTGTCTGCAGTGTGTTACACAGCATTAAGATGACAGACAGCAGCAGCTCATTCAGGGACACTGATTTCAGCAGTTCAGCTCCTGTCTGCAGTGTGTTACAGAGCATTAAGATGACAGACAGCAGCAGCTCATTCAGGGACACTGATTTCAGCAGTTCAGCTCCTGTCTGCAGTGTGTTACACAGCATTAAGATGACAGACAGCAGCAGCTCATTCAGGGACACTGATTTCAGCAGTTCAGCTCCTGTCTGCAGTGTGTTACACAGCATTAAGATGATAGACAGCAGCAGCTCATTCAGGGACACTGATTTCAGCAGTTCAGCTCCTGTCTGCAGTGTGTTACACAGCATTAAGATGATAGACAGCAGCAGCTCATTCAGGGACACTGATTTCAGCAGTTCAGCTCCTGTCTGCAGTGTGTTACAGAGCATTAAGATGATAGACAGCAGCAGCTCATTCAGGGACACTGATTTCAGCAGTTCAGCTCCTGTCTGCAGTGTGTTACAGAGCATTAAGATGATAGACAGCAGCAGCTCATTCAGGGACACTGATTTCAGCAGTTCAGCTCCTGTCTGCAGTGTGTTACACAGCATTAAGATGACAGACAGCAGCAGCTCATTCAGGGACACTGATTTCAGCAGTTCAGCTCCTGTCTGCAGTGTGTTACACAGCATTAAGATGACAGACAGCAGCAGCTCATTCAGGGACACTGATTTCAGCAGTTCAGCTCCTGTTTCAGTGTGTTACACAGCATTAAGATGACAGACAGCAGCAGCTCATTCAGGGACACTGATTTCAGCAGTTCAGCTCCTGTCTGCAGTGTGTTACAGAGCATTAAGATGACAGACAGCAGCAGCTCATTCAGGGACACTGATTTCAGCAGTTCAGCTCCTGTCTGCAGTGTGTTACAGAGCATTAAGATGACAGACAGCAGCAGCTCATTCAGGGACACTGATTTCAGCAGTTTAGCTCCTGTCTGCAGTGTGTTACAGAGCATTAAGATGACAGACAGCAGCAGCTCATTCAGGTACACTGATTTCAGCAGTTCAGCTCCTGTCTGCAGTGTGTTACACAGCATTAAGATGACAGACAGCAGGCACACTGACTGAGTGCTTAATAGCCTCTTATTAAATATACAGCAACTGGAATTTCCCTCAAGGGCACAGCAATAAAAACAGTTCTGCTTTCATGCTGTCAGATGATACTAAGCTATTTACTCATCACATCACATTGGTGTAGATTCCCCAAACTTGTTAAAATGCTCCATGTAAGGTTACTGAACCACCAGCAACACTCTCACAAAGTTTGTCTGAATGTATTACTCCGTTTCATCAAAATGGATCATATACCATTCTGAACTGAAAACTCAGTACTTACAGTGTATTCGAAATAGCAATTTTACAAACAACATTTTGTTAATATTCACACAAGCGAGTTATTGAGAAACAATCACCTGTAGTTTACCATGTTGGTAAGGGTGTTATCTGTCTAAAGTATTCAGAGAGCAACAGACTCCATTTATTATACAGTATTCAGAGAACAAACTCCATTTATTATACAGAATTCAGAGAAAAACAAACTCCATTTATTGTACAGTATTCAGAGAACAAACTCCATTTATTATGCAGTATTCAGAGAACAAAGTCCATTTATTCTACAGCCTGATGGAAGATGTATTCTTAGCCCGATGACAGTTTAATATAAGGTTGAATGGTTTGAGGAACCCTAATGAAATCGCTGTACAGAGTGCTAATATCCCTTGTGGTTTGGGGTGTGTGTGCATGGGCTGCTGTTGCCACTCCTCCTTGAATACCTGCAGCAATATGAACCATTCTGGGAGCCTGGGGAAGTAAGGGGAGCTGTCTGGCACTGAGAGAACACATTGTCATTAGAAATGTCTGTCATAGGCATTTGTTACCTGTGGAAAATCCCATGCTTTAGTCAACATCCTTAGCTAAGTCTGTAAGTAGTCAGACGAGCCAGCAGTTTGTCAACCTGTGCTGCATCTGTGCTGAATCTACAGTAAACAGTGAGCTTAGTAAAGCTGCTGAGCAGCGATTCCAATAACCTGCCACCCCAGTCATACAAAACAAACAACGCAGGACCCCCAGCACGTGGGACAGGAGCCTCTCACCTGTACATTGCTGAAGCCACCTTGAGAATCTCCTTTTCTCGTCATTCAAATCCAATATATATTAGTCTCCAAGGAAATTTCCCAAAGTCTGCAAATAGAAAATTCTGCGGCAATGACTTTTTAATGAAAAGTGTTAATGAGTACAAATAAATAAGAAAAATAAAGACACAGTTAGTTAAATTCATTTTTTATTAAATCACATTATTAAAATCTGGGGAGAAAAAAACAGAACAAACATGTTTTTGCAAAAAATTGAAAATTCTGCGAGACAGAGCAAATTCCGTGATTGTTTCCGTGATAGAGGAATCCTGAAGCGACTATGATGGTTCTCCTAAACAACTATTGGGGAAGCAAAACGAGAAACAAATAAAAAACATGGGGGTCAAATGTAATGATCTAAATAGTGGTGAATCTTAATTTCACCAGCAAACAATGTATAAACTTGATTTTCTGTGGATCTCATTTAAATGTATTTTTTAGTTCATGTTTCTAATTTTCTTTCTCCATTAGTGGTTTATAAGCCTCATGTCTGAAGGCTTAGTGAGTAGGGCCCTATAAATACAGAATACAACAAAATGCACCTTCGATAATTAAACTGTATACATGTTATCAATTACTGATACTTTACAGTAGACAAGCTTGAAGTCTCTGATTGGCTATCTGCCTAATATTCCTCAAATTAGCACATGCTGATCAAGAGTGCTGTTTATTCTATTTCCAGGGCTTGCTATATAATGAACATGCTAATACAGCCTACAGGTTTAGACTGGGCTTGTAATAGGTACCCTGTAAGCATTCGATTAGATAGTGGGAGGGATTTCATAATTACTGTTCTACTCACCACCCTCGAGAGACAAGCTTTCGTCATTCAGCTTTTGTAATATTCACAGACTAAGAGGAACGGTCAAAATAGATCTATGTCGGGATAGACAGCCAGGCTGCAGTGTGTATTTACAGCACAATCATCGGCATGACTCAAGCAGGTTAGTGTTTGCGCCTCCTCTCCCACCTGCACACTGTTGGTTTGTGATAAGCCGCTAGAGAACAATGCCTCCTCTGTGTTGGACATGGCTGACCAGGTGCGGCAGCGCGTATTGTAAAGATGGGCTTTGCTGCTTCACAGTTGATAGCTGTGTTTTTCGTCCAATGTATTGGCTTTTGTGTTGTGTACCCGGATATACCTGCTATCTATTGCATTAAGTGGCGAGACTATTAAGAGTTATTAACAACGTTTCAATGAAACCCCCGTGTCACCTCAAAACAAATCACCTCACAGAAATATATAAATGGTATTTGGTAATACAGAATTAATAATGTATGTGATAAGGCTTTCTGCGACAGAGCTTTTGCGCCAGCTGTTTTCCCTTTGAGATGATTAAAAGTGGTTTCTGAATCTTTTTTAAACTGTATTCCCTGTTGTCCAGTGTCAAAACTCAGCACAGGTCTTCCAGTATATTTTGAGGAAGCCAATATCCTCTCTACTGAGTACCGCTTTTCCAGGAATTCCTAAAGCAGATACTGTACTTTTTTACGTCGTTGCTCACGGAAAAAACGCAATATGAGATGAGTCTTTTTTTCCTGTTCTTGCAACTAATAAGCTGCAGCTTGTAGTTCTCAGTGATAATGCTTAGCGCAAGTCTGTGCACAAAGAAGAATGTTAAGTGCAATGTTCTGCATAGTTGTGGGGACATTATCTTCAAGTCTGCTGTTGCTTCCCTGACCTACTTTGGAATTTCCATTTCCATTTATAATTTCCAGTATTTCACAAAAGGGACAGAGTGGCAAGAATAATCCAGAAGGCAAAGAGTGAGCTTGTGTAACAGGGGAGAGGCTGGGGATCAACCGGCGACCCCATCTTCACCGCTGTACAGAACAGCCACACCCATCTGCTTTCCCAGAGGTCTCCCCTGGTAAAGGCAAGGTTTATTTAGATTTCCAGAAAACTTTTGACAAAGTCCCGCATAAAAGATTAATTCTTAAACTGAACGCAGTAGGGATTCAAGGAAATGCATGCACATGGATTAGGGAGTGGTTAACATGTAGAAAACAGAAAGTACTGATTAGAGGAGAAACCTCAAAATGGAGCGAGGTAACCAGTGGTGTACCACAGGGATCAGTATTAGGTCCTCTGCTATTCCTAATCTACATTATTATTTTGTTTATTTAGCAGACGCCTTTATCCAAGGCGACTTACAGAGACTAGTGTGTGTGAACTATGCATCAGCTGCAAAGTCACTTACAACTACGTCTCACCCGAAAGACAGAGCACAAGGAGGTTAAGTGACTTGCTCAGGATCACACAATGTTAAATTTGCAGACAACACAAAAATAGGAGGAGTTGCAAACACTGTTGCAGCAGCAAAGGTCATTCAAAATGATCTAGACAATATTCAGAACTGGGCAGACACATGGCAAATGACATTTAAAAGAGAAAAGTGTAAAGTATTGCACACAGGCAATAAAAATGTGCATTATAAATATCATATGGGAGATACTGAAATTGAAAAGGGATCTATGAAAAAGACCTAGGAGTTTATGTTGACTCAGAAATGTCTTCATCTAGACAATGTGGGGAAGAAGCTATAAAAAAGGCCAACAAAATGCTCGGATATATTGTGAGAAGTGTTGAATTTAATTCAAGGAAAGTAATGTTAAAACTTTACAATGCATTAGTAAGACCTCACCTAGAATATTGTGTTCAGTTCTAGTCATCTTGTTACAAAAAGGATATTGCTGCTCTAGAAAGAGTGCAAAGAAGAGCAACCAGATTTATCCTGGGTTTAAAAGGCATGTTGTATGCAGACAGGCTAAAAGAACTGAATCTTGAACAAAGAAGACTACGCGGTGATCTGATTCAAGCATTCAAAATCCTAAAAGGTATAGACAATGTCGACCCAGGGGACTTTTCTGACCTGAAAAAAGAAACAAGGACCAGGGGTCACAAATGGAGATTAGATAAAGGGGCATTCAGAACAGAAAATAGGAGGCACTTTTTTACACAGAGAATTGTGAGGGTATGGAACCAACCCCCCAGTAATGTTGTTGAAGCTGACACCCTGGGATCCTTCAAGAAGCTGCTTGATGAGATTCTGGGATCAATAAGCTACTAACAACTACCTCCTCTCGTTTGTAAACTTTCTTATGTTCTTATGTTCTTAATTCTTCAATCAGAACCTCTTCAATCACAGTGTAGGGTTCTGAACCTCTTCAATCACAGTGAAGGGTTCTGAACCTCTTCAATCACAGTGTAGGGTTCAGAACCTCTTCAATCAGTGTAGGGTTCTGAACCTCTTCAATCACAGTGCAGGGTTCTGAACCTATTCAAACACAGTGTTGGGTTTTGAACCTCTTCAATCACAGTGTAGGGTTCTGAACCTCTTCAATCACAGTGTAGGGTTCTGAACCTATTCAAACACAGTGTTGGGTTTTGAACCTCTTCAATCACAGTGTAGGGTTCTGAACCTCTTCAAACACAGTGTAGGGTTCTGAACCTCTTCAATCACAGTGTAGGGTTCTGAACCTCTTCAAACACAGTGTTGGGTTCTGAACCTCTTCATAGACTGGGGTTGTGAACAGCAGTCTGGTGTGGAATGAAGTGCCCCGAGATAACCCTTCAGTGCAGCTCCTGCTCATGTGACAGGACAGTGAATATGTTTCTGTTAAGTTATATTCCTGGGAAGCGATGCAGCCACAGACCAGCCTACAGAAACATCTGGTTTTAAATACGACCACAAAGACCAGCAGATTGTGATTCTCAGGAACAATGTGTGAATGTCATTGCCTCTTACAAGCATACGGTTTTGTGGTGTCCACACCCTTACAAAACTTTATCACAGTATTTCTGCACTGTTCCAATGCTTTTTCCCACAGTTATACCATGCTTTCACTGTGCTTTATTTCACTTTGCTTTGCTTTTACTGTGAGAACCTGTTATAAGGGAAGTAAAGACAAGTAAAGGAAGGCGTGTGGTCCAGTGGTTAAAGAAAAGGGCTTGTAACCAGGAGGTCCCCGGTTCAAATCCCACCTAAGCCACTGACTTATTGTGTGACCCTGGGCAAGTCACTTAACCACCTTGTGCTCCGTCTTTCGGGTGAAATGTAGTTGTAAGTGACTCTGCAGCTGATGCATAGTTCACACACCCTAGTCTCTGTAAGTCGCCTTGGATAAAGGTGTCTGCTAAATAAACAAATAATGTGCGGCGCAGCACAAGAATAAACCCAGGAGATGACGTCATCCAGCAGAATCGGTGTCTCCTTCACACCCAGCTGTCTACCCTGGATGCTGCAGACAGAGACTCGGGCTCCTCCAGATAACCTGACATCCTTCTAACTAGACGTTACGCTCCTGGGACCCAAATCTGCATTCAGATCTTAGCTATTTACTGGCCATTAGAAAAATGCATTTCTGCAGCATCAGCACTGAGGCCAGCTGACTTTACACCAGCCTATACAGGCAGTTTCTCCAGACTGGGGGGTGGGGGGCTACACTTGATGCAGTAGACAGAGGAGATTGACTGGCTCACATATAATAACACCTTGTAAAACACACTTAAATCATTCTGTCTGGAAATCTCCATGGGGTATAAAGGTGCTGTAGATGGCTCTAGGGACTCGGTATAACAGTGTTGTAGATGTCTCTAGGGACTGGGTATAAAGGTGCTGTAGATGTCCCTAAGGTAATGTTGCCCTCTGGTGGACAAAGCCAAAGCATTGTGTGAGTTTCACTTAACTCCCTTTTATCAAATTTAAACCTCGATGACGAAAGGCTGTCAGTTTAAGTGTCGACCCGCGTGGCTGTCATTCTCTCGGAGAACGTCACATTCAGACACTGAGCTCTTGTATGTCACGTCATGGATTAGTGATGCTAAAGTTATGCAAAGATCCTAAACACTGGAACTTGTTCAGGGACAGGCCTACCCTAGTATCCCATACCATCACAATATATACAACAGGCATACAGTTCAGTAACTCTTACAGGGGCACAGAAACAGAGAATAGGGTCAGTTACAATGCACATACTTCTGCTGAAGACTAATCCTTCCCATCGTTTTATCAGAAATTACTTTAATAAAAAAAGTGATTTTAAGCCGCTTCAGTGTTTCCTTCTTATTCTGGTTGTGTTCCTCTTCCCTGTCTGTGTCGGGGGGCTGCAGTGACGGTGCTGCTCCATCCGGCTGCAAAGAGAGCCCCGAATCAGACAGCCAGGGCAGAGCTGGAGTCCCAGTCCTGCAGTACGCACCTTGAAAACAACATCACAATACAGCTGTGTGTTATTTTCAACAGGAGCCTTCCTAATCAGGGTCTACTGGTTACTGTACATATAGATAGATAGGTTTTCATTATTGGAGAGTCTGTGTTTAACATTTAAAGTGCAGGATCTGACCTCAGAATACGGGCATCCAGCATCAGATAACTGAGCCCAGTCTGTTTAGGAAGTTACCCCTCAAGCAAGCTCATTACTTACTGTATTCTTTACAAAGCAGCTCTTTGTCCAGAGAACCACACAGCAGAGCAGATGGAAGAAGCCCATGTTATCAATGTTATCAAAGAGGAAGAGCAAAGTTTTCTTTGTGTTTTCTTTGGGGTACTTTATCCTTGTGAATTGCATTAACCAGTCCAGACCAGATCAGGCTTTCCCAGTCAATCTCAATAGTCATGTTTTCAGGATTCCATAGCTGGTCCAAATTTGGGATTTCCATGTCTGTTAAAGTGCTGTTATCACGAATCGGGGGCTCATTTACCAAGTGTCCCCTCAGTAGAAGAAGGCTGAAGATCACCATTAAACAATTCAGGACTACAGTTTGCATCTTCTTAGTTTCACAGCCGAGCAGAACACAGCACTAACAAGCCTGTGCTTGCAGTTTACTGAGCAGAGTTCTAATGACCTAACAGTAGCAAGGAGCAGAAGATTGTGATGTGCGAGATGACATCACAATGAGCCGATGCCATCACCATGTCAAAGTTTAAACAGTCATTAAATGGTAGCCCTAGCAGCACTGCACTGATGTCATAAAGCAACAGAGTTTTGTTTTTTTTGTTTTTGTTTTTTTTAACAGCTAAAGAAGTTCCTGGGATTTCTTTGGTTTACCTTTAAGGGGTGTCGCTGTAGATTATGAAATTCATGCCAGTGTCTTCCAGTAAAAGTAAGCACAAAAATGGGGTTCTAATGTTTCTTTATGTATTTTTTAAAACTATCACCTGTGGGAACACTCAACCACTTAACCATTACCATGTTCTGGTAATAAAAGAAAGAAAAGAAAGAATTTGATAGACAAAAAAAAATACAAAACAACAACTGTAATCGTTTTATAACCTTTATAGTGCCCCTCAAGTTATATCTACATAATACAAATATACAGCAGAATGTTAGTACATACTAAATTGGTTACATAATATACAGGATACAAGAGTTACCCAACAGGAAGAGTCTTACACACGTGTGACATCACATACAAAGAGGCTACACCATTCCTGTTAATCTGGAATTGATTTCAGCACATCCACCTGGTGTTAATGCTCCAACATTGGAGAAAAAAGAAAAAAAAAGAAAAAAAAGAGGTGTCAAGATGTGTATGACCTTCACGTCAGACAGTATTAATAAATCTCAGGGGATGCTGGTAACCTGCAGCAACCAAGATTTTACTCCCTCTCCAACACTGTTGAGTAATGTAAACGGTTTCAAATACTTGCACTCATACTGCAGGTTCTTAGTCTTGCACTCAGACTGCAGGCTCTTAGTCTTGCACTCAGACTGCAGGCTCTTTGTCTTGCACTCAGACTGCAGGCTCTTTGTCTTGCACTCAGACTGCAGGCTCTTAGTCTGGCACTCAGACTGCAGGCTCTTAGTCTAGCACTCAGACTGCAGGCTCTTAGTCTGGCACTCAGACTGCAGGCTCTTAGTCTGGCACTCAGACTGCAGGCTCTTAGTCTGGCACTCAGACTGCAGGCTCTTAGTCTGGCACTCAGACTGCAGGTTCACACCACATCTTCCAGTTTAATGCGATTAATCTCCAAGCTGCCAAGTTAGTCTTTGACCCTCATAATAATTTTATGTAATGGGCATCTCTTACATGTGTGTAGATCATACAAAATCACACAGAAAACAATGGTAACCCCTAATGATCTGCAAACACCACAGCAAAAAAAATAAATAAGTTGTTTTGTGACCAGCACAAATTGATTGATCCCCCTGTAAAAATTATATATATTTCATTAAAAAAAAAAAAAACACACCACCAAATGATCTGTCTACATGATTACACCTTCAGCCATAATAAAAATGCACCTTCCCTTATTACCCATCGTTCTCCACTTTCTCACACTGTCACACATGGAAATGGAAGCGGCCCCGCTCCGAGATGGGATCCAGGTATCCATGCAGTTTGATCTCAGTGCAACAGGAATGCCGTCATGTCACAGGGCCAGGAGGGAGCTGCTGTCCAGAGGAGTCTCCACCACACTGCACTTCCTCAGTGGTTCTTCAGAGCCTCCACACAGATCACTGGCCACACCCCACAGATAAACTGCTCAATAAAGCACATGCACAATGCTCTGAGGAGCTGTATGAACTGCTCAATAAAGCACATGCACAATGCTCTGAGGAGCTGTATGAACTGCTCAATAAAGCACATGCACAATGCTCTATCAGGAGCTGTATGAACTGCTCTATAAAGCACATGCACAATGCTCTATGAGGAGCTGTATGAACTGCTCAATAAAGCACATGCACAATGCTCTGAGGAGCTGTATAAACTGCTCTATAAAGTCAAGCTGTATGTGTGATAGGGGTAGGGCTGACACAGTAATGAAGTGAACAGTCGCTATGTCTCGCTAGGATGTGTGAATTCTTAGCAGTCGATACTTACCTTTACTTTCGGTCTGTGCTTGAGGTAAAGCGATCTCGTATGCAGGCTGTGGAAATGCATTCAAAAGTTCATGAGACACTTCCATACTATGCAAGGAAGAGCAAATTTTATGGTTGCAGTATTTATATCGTGTCAGGACCTACCATTGCTGCCATCTACAAGCAGAATGTAATGCATTCGATAGATTTTTAATCTTTACTGGAGAAGAGGAAAAGTAATTTTACACCCAAATAAAACTGAGCCAACAGTAATGCCACTGTCAACCTCTATGCGTCTGGACAAACCTCCAGCTAACTCTGAGTGTGTCTTAAAGCTGTGCGTCTCTATCAGTGTTATCAGCGTGTCACAGCTGTGCTTCTCTATCAGTGTTATCAGCGTGTCACAGCTGTGCTTCTCTATCAGTGTTATCAGCGTGTCACAGCTGTGCTTCTCTATCAGTGTTATCAGCATGTCACAGCTGTGCTTCTCTATCAGTGTTATCAGCGTGTCACAGCTGCGCTTCTCTATCAGTGTTATCAGCGTGTCACAGCTGTGCTGCGCTTCTCTAACAGTGTTATCAACGTGTCACAGCTGTGCTTCTGTATCAGTGTTATCAGCATGTCACAGCTGTGCTTCTGTATCAGTGTTATCAGCGTGTCACAGCTGTGCTTCTGTAACAGTGTGTCACAGCTGTGCTTCTGTATCTGTTATCAGCCTGTCACAGCTGTGCTTCTCTGTCAGCGTGTCACAGCTGTGCTTCTCTATCAGTGTTGTCAGCGTGTCACAGCTGTGCTGCGCTTTTCTATCAGTGTTATCAGTGTGTCAAAGCTGTGCTTCTGTATCAGTGTTGTCAGCGTGTCACAGCTGTGCTTCTTCTATCAGTGTTATCAGCATGTCACAGCTGTGCTTCTCTATCAGTGTTCAGCGTGTCACAGCTGCGCTTCTCTATCAGTGTTATCAGCGTCTCACAGCTGTGCTGCGCTTCTCTAACAGTGTTATCAACGTGTCACAGCTGTGCTTCTGTATCAGTGTTGTCAGCGTGTCACAGCTGTGCTTCTCTATCAGTGTTATCAGCGTGTCACAGCTGTGCTTCTCTATTAGTGTTCAGCGTGTCACAGCTGCGCTTCTCTATCAGTGTTATCAGCGTGTCACAGCTGTGCTGCGCTTCTCTAACAGTGTTATCAACGTGTCACAGCTGTGCTTCTGTATCAGTGTTGTCAGCGTGTCACAGCTGTGCTTCTCTATCAGTGTTATCAGCGTGTCACAGCTGTGCGGCGCTTCTCTATCAGTGTTATCAGCGTATCACAGCTGTGCTTCTCTATCAGTGTTATCAGCGTATCACAGCTGTGCTTCTCTATCAGTGTTATCAGCGTGTCACAGCTGTGCTTCTGTATCAGTTATCAGCGTGTCACAGCTGTGCTTCTCGATCAGTGTTATCAGCGTGTCACAGCTGTGCTTCTGTATCAGTTATCAGCATGTCACAGCTGTGCTTCTCGATCAGTGTTATCAGCGTGTCACAGCTGTGCTGCGCTTCTCTATCAGTGTTGTTGTTGAAACAAAGTAGCAGCAGCAGTGAGGATGAGGGTGGATTCTATCGAGTGTGTCGTGCGTTTAAGTGCAGCACCATGATGTCCAGAAAGCACCTGAAAAGGGCAGTGAAAATATTAAGGGAACTACATACCCCAGAGTGCAGAGTGCTCTGCAAAACGTTTATTGGACAGTGTTAAAATGTAAACAAAATCGGCATGGTATTTGTTTATCCATGTATTGGTCTTGGTTCTATGCATTACAAGCCATATGCAATACTGCTGAATGCAGGGAAGTAACAATACTGATGCATGGTGCTGTGCAGAGGTAAACAGCGTGTCATGGCATTAACGACAGTGGCAACGCTGAAGGTCCCATTGTATTACCTGAACAGGATGTGTAGGTAGGAGCCGAGGCCCGTCAGAATGTGCCACCAGGCATGAAACTGAGTGACAGCGCCGAGAACAGGAGGCATCGTCTGCCTGGCATCCCTGGAAAGGAAGAAACTCTGTGTGAATTGAAAAAACTACAGTATTAACAAGGCACAATAGTCTGCAGTACTAACTGTGACCACAAGAGGGAGCAGAGAGTTCAATGAAGAAACTTTAATGAATTAGTACTTAAAAAAAAAAAAAAACACATGTAAATGGACTATAATCACAAACAACCTGTAATGTCTATAGGAGGCTGAGACAAGTTTGGAGATTAAATCAGATTGAAAGCAGTTATCGTGCGCCACACACACAGACAGAAGTGAATAGGGCCTGCATTTTAAAGTAAGGACCCTAAAAATACTAGTTAACAAAAACAAATTAATTAGAAAATGAATGTGTGTTATACCACAAACTGACACACACACACACTTCACTGAACTTGACCAAAAGATTCCCACAATACAGCGGTGTACCAAATAAGAAGCCAATGTATCCTCCCTCTCCCCTCAATGTATCGTGTATCCTCCCTCCCTCCCTCTCCCCTCAATGTATTGTGTATCTTCCCTCCCTCCCCTCAATGTATCGTGTATCTTCCCTCCCTCTCCCCTCAATGTATCGTGTATCCTCCCTCCCTCCCCTCAATGTATCGTGTATCCTCCCTCCCTCTCCCCTCAATGTATCGTGTATCCTCCCTCCCTCTCCCCTCAATGTATCGTGTATCCTCCCTCCCTCCCCTCAATGTATCGTGTATCTTCCCTCCCTCTTACCTCAATGTATCGTGTATCTTCCCTCCCTCTTACCTCAATGTATCACAGAAGATGTTGTCTGCATTCCACAGTAAGAATCCCATCAGAAATACACTGAGTGATGTATATGCAAGGGATCTTAGCCATGGGTACACACTAAATAAAAAGGGATACAATTCACATGAAATCATGCAATCAAAATCTGCATGCCAGTCCTAGGTTTACATTTCAATAATAATAATAATAATAATAATAATAATTATTATATGAAAACAATCTCCAAAGTCTCTATTCCTTTTGAACAGTTTCATGTGGTTTAAATGTTGTGTAGTTCACATTATACAAGATGGACAGGGTTAGGGCATGAGACTTACCATGTCACTATAAATACAGATCTCAAAACTAAAACTGCAACCAGTATTCCGTACATAACCTGAAATAAAATGAAAATGAACTTGAGAAAGTCTGATTATTGAAATTGGCATTTATAACACGAACAAAGGCTTTATCCAAAATGTTTGTCCATTTGAACTTACTTAGAAGGACATGCAAATGAAACCCACGCTCACGGACACACACACGTGAATTGAGGACAGACTACATGCCTTCCTAGAGAAGGGATGCTCGTTCCCTGCTTTTTCTGTAGCCCTGCACTCGAACAAGCCTCATGAGCCTGGCATCAACACAGGAACACAAACTGGATCCGGCAGATCTGAAGACACCCTCAGCAGGGCGCGCGTGCACACACACACACACACACACACACACACGGGTTTGTTTCGTCAACTAATCAAGTTCTATCAGTCTCCTAAAACACAAAAAAAAAAAAAAAAAGAGAGAGAGACACACCCAGCTGTGGGCCGAGTCCTTTCCCAAGAGTACAGAAACTGGGCGGCGGTTTCTTTAAACAAGCTTCACAGTAAATATTTCTCTACCCTGCCAACAGTCTCTGATTCTGTCAGCCTTCTTGTGCCTGTCTGGCTGCTAATAACTCATAAAGGAGTTGCTAGAATGGAGTGTGCTGCTGTGTAATTGCAAAGGGTTTGGTGCAGCACACATCCCTCAGTTCTAGAGTGGGTTTCCCAAAGGGACAGGTCAGGGTGCATCACGCAGTCACGTGATTGTAATCATCAGCACCACAGATCCAGGCTCAGAGCCCCACGCTCCACTCACTCACAGGAAAACCAAACCCATTTCACGGAGCGCTTTGTAAGGGTCATCTTCTTCACAATAGAATAGTCTGCACACAATTATCAAAACTAACAAAGTCTTTATTGTGCAAACAGCAGAGGAACAAATAGTTTTGAATCCGAAACGAAGACCGTCTCCCTAGGTCTCATTTGGGGTTAATTTGAGCTGCACCCGGTCTCAGCAGATGTGTTTGTCTGAGCACAGAGACACTGCAACATACACAATTATAATAGAAATAGATGTATGTATGTATGCCAGCTTCACAACCACATTTCAAGCCTACATGCCGAAAGTCACGTAACAGCTACAGCCAAACCAAAAAAAAGTCCTATCTCAGCTCTCAAAAAGAAACCCATTTGAATTGCTTCACTCTTTACTATCCGAGAGTCATATAATTCAACCAGCCCTCCACCTCCTTTTACACACAACCCACTTTCATGACCTGTGATGCATTCCAGGGCATGTGCTGAATGCATGCCAATTAGAACTGGCTGCATGCAAGCCTTGTCTGAGAGTTTAATAAACTTCATTCAAAGCTTACAACTTTTAACCCTTACTATTCTCATAGAAAACCTTTACTCATATCTATGCTCATTCCATGCGTCCGGTACCAGTGGGTTCTGCTCGAGAACTTCACTTCAATACAAAGGAAAGTTTGTATTATTTTCATTTGCACATGGCTCTACAGATCTAGCGCCTTTAGCCCAAAAAAAACCCCACTGAATCATCACAGGAGTTTAATAGCCAGGACCATTCAAATACAATATAGTGCCCAAAATGAAGCACACAGAGAACAGAAGTCCTGTTCATTCTGCCAAGCCAGACATGTGTATGTAGATTATTTTATGTAAAACATACATTCTGAGGCAACAGTAGAAATCAAGCAGTATCCATACGCTGCGGTATTACCAAGTAATAAATTTGATGTCACTTTATATAACTCCTTTTGCTCCAGCTAACATAGGAGCGGAGAAAACAGCTGTTTGAAACAGAATAAATGTGTCTCATTGTGTTTAGTTTCTTGCTGGAATCTGTGCCAGAGAACTCTGACCCCTCAGCCCTCTCGGCAGCCTGGTGACCTCACAGACTTCTCGGCAGCCTGGTGACCTCACAGCCCTCTCAGCTACATAGAGACTCCTCAGTGTTACCCTGAGCAAGGCGATTGCTTCCTACGGCAGGTAAATACTGCGTCAAAGACAAGAGGTCCTCCACGAAGCCTCCTGATAGAAAGCAGATGTGAGCAGAGGGCTTCACAAGGGCATTCTGACCCAGGGGAAGGGAAACGGTTCTCCTAGAAAGTGTACATACAATCTAGCCTGCCGCTCCTGAATGAGACACTGGCATTTGCAGATCACATCTCAATAGTTCACAACTGTTAAAGCTGGAGCCTGTTCTACACAGCTGGAGCGGATTAACACAAGGGGAAGCTGCAGAGGCTCCCTGCCCTCCAGGCACTGGGAAAGAAAGGAGAATAAAGAATTTCAAATTTTAACACACACAGAGAGACACACCACACACACGTGCACAGACAGACACACCACACAGACACACACACCGCGCACACAGAGACACAAGCACTGCCAAGTTCAAACAGACAGGAATACAAGCAGTACCCAAGGGAACAATAAAACCTTTTACTGATAAATGTATGGTACAAACACAGCAAGGGCTGGTGAACTGCAAGACGTGTTGCACTATTGTGCTAGAACAGACTGACAATGTTGAAGGATGGCACAGCAGGGTTGGTTTGACTTGCCGATCCCTGCTTCTCTTTATGGCTGTACAGAACACTGGCACAGCTGGACTGCTTCAATACTTCACCCTTGCCTTCTTTAAGGATTTACTTAACATTACATTTTTTGGCTAGTTGGAGGTGATGATGCAATACAAACTACAAAACAAAACCACACTGTGCTTTTGCATGGTTAACAGAGCACTGTGAATGTGCACTTAGAAAGCCACACATATCTTTTAATGTTTTACTGTGTTGCAAAACGTTTGCAATAAATTATATCACAGACATATTTGCGTTCAACAAAGACTTCATGTTTGACAGCTAATCTGAGGTTTTGGCAAAACTGTTTTTGGCAGTGTTTTGTAACCCCTATAACCCCGATCCTACCATCAGTGCCAACCGATAGATTTGGCATTAAGAAGTATTTTCAGAGATGCAGGTACACTAAACATTCTGAAAAATAAAGCACTTCAAAAAACAATCTCTGGTATTTGTTTTGTTGTCCTGATGTGACAATTGGAAAATAATAACCTCTAAAACCTTCATTGAGATCCTTTCATCTGGACATCACTTAACTAAAGAGTACTGTATTGTGAAACTCCTAACGACCACACCACAGAGTAACACTACAGAGGAGTACTGCTACACTCGACTGCATGGTTTCAATACTGCATGTCAAAATGAAAGAGCCGGTAAATTACACTAGAAACAACACTGCCAACATATTCATAAACAGCTGAAATGTATTTCTTCCTTTCCATTAGTTTTGAAAAAGGCGTGCACCTCGATAATGAACAGAAAACAGTGATGCAATGAAGAAGTATTGCTCACTGTCAAAGACCCCCCAAAAGAAGAGGGGGCTCTACGTATCCTCAGGTTCCCCATTGGATATATTCTGTGGTCTGGACGGGGGGCACCCGGTTTCAAGGGCTCCTGCAAGTTTACTGGTATAAACACCTTCTGCTTCTGAACCAAAGAACACCAACCTGTTTTCTATTGTTAATGGCTCCGGTTTGTAACCTCTTGCAAAGATGAACACCAAACAGAATCCCTCACACTGTAGCCACAGACACAAGCCGTTTACTCCAGAGTTATGTTTAAAAGTAAAAACAAACACACTACAGTGAAGTTGCAACACTAACAGTTTGTTCATCATGTTGGCGTTTCCCACCAGGGGCGATGTATTGACTCCTCACTAAAGGCAATACAAATTATTACTTTTAAGGCAACACTATTAGTATCTGCTATTTGCTGTTGAATTCATAAAATAGGTTGTAAAAGTTACACACAATACAACTAGCAACTTACCTGGTGGAATATTGGCTCCTTCCACTGTAAATAAACCTGCAATAAATAAATAAATTAAATAAATGGTAATAACTATTGAATGAATGCAATACTACCAGGCACACAGAGGCACAGTACAGGGGCTCCTTAAACTGCCTCGGAACCCTGCTAGTGTGTGGAGCGCATGGTGGGACACAGTGCAGTCTGCTCTACTGCACTCAGACTAGCTCAATATCTGGGGGAGGGACACGGTGCAGTCTGCTCTACTGCACTCAGACTAGCTCAATATCTGGGGGAGGGGGACACGGTGCAGTCTGCTCTACTGCACTCAGACTAGCTCAATATCTGGGGGAGGGGACACGGTGCAGTCTGCTCTACTGCACTCAGACTAGCTCAATATCTGGGGGAGGAGGGACACGGTGCAGTCTGCTCTACTGCACTCAGACTAGCTCAATATCTGGGGGAGGGGACACGGTGCAGTCTGCTCTACTGCACTCAGACTAGCTCAATATCTGGGGGAGGGGACACGGTGCAGTCTGCTCTACTGCACTCAGACTAGCTCAATATCTGGGGGAGGGGACACGGTGCAGTCTGCTCTACTGCACTCAGACTAGCTCAATATCTGGGGGAGGGGACACGGTGCAGTCTGCTCTACTGCACTCAGACTAGCTCAATATCTGGGGGAGGAGGGACACGGTGCAGTCTGCTCTACTGCACTCAGACTAGCTCAATATCTGGGGGAGGAGGGACACGGTGCAGTCTGTTCTACTGCACTCAGTGTAGCTCAATATCTGGGGGTGGGACACGGTGCAGTCTGCTCTACTGCACTCAGACTAGCTCAATATCTGGGGGAGGGCACGTGCAGTCTGTTCTACTGCACTCAGTGTAGCTCAATATCTTGGGGTGGGACACGGTGCAGTCTGCTCTACTGCACTCAGACTAGCTCAATATCTTGGTATTACTGATCAGAGAACAGTCTGCTCTTTAAATACATGCACGTGGTTTTAATGAGCAAGCCGTCTACATAACCAATAGCCCCCCCTAAAAAAGGGATCCGGTTTCTAGGAAAGAATGTGCCGTTTACTCCATGTACAGTACACACAAATATCACAGCAAGGAGAGGCCAGTCGTTAGGAATTTCAAAAAGCACTTACTGTAGTCACTGAAACACTGAAGGCTAGCAATATAAAAATCAGAAAATAATTCAGCCCGGCCTTCTGCTTGGAACACTCATACCTGCAGAACAATGGGAAAATGTATTCGCCTGGATTAAAAACAACAGGCAATGCTTAAATCATCAGAGCTCAACACACTCTACTGTAAATACTTACAGGCAGTACACAAACACACAGCAGCTGTAGATCATTGGCAATTCATCTAGCAACTAGAAAAAGAAGAAACAAAAAGACAAGGAGTGTTTGGACAACATTATTCCAATACTGCACTGGGAGGGGACGGGACAGCCACACCGCGCTGGGAGGGGACGGGACAGCCACACCGCGCTCGGAGGGGACGGGACAGCCACACCGCGCTCGGAGGGGACGGGACAGCCACACCGCGCTCGGAGGGGACGGGACAGCCACACCGCGCTCGGAGGGGACGGGACAGCCACACCGCGCTGGGAGGGGACGGGACAGCCACACCGCGCTGGGAGGGGACGGGACAGCCACACCGCGCTGGGAGGGGACGGGACAGCCACACCGCTGGGAGGGGACGGGACAGCCACACCGCGCTGGGAGGGGACGGGACAGCCACACCGCGCTGGGAGGGGACGGGACAGCCACACCGCTGGGAGGGGACGGGACAGCCACACCGCGCTGGGAGGGGACGGGACAGCCACACCGCGCTAGGAGGGGACGGGACAGCCACACCGCGCTGGGAGGGGACGGGACAGCCACACCGCTGGGAGGGGACGGGACAGCCACACCGCGCTGGGAGGGGACGGGACAGCCACACCGCGCTGGGAGGGGACGGGACAGCCACACTGTGTTACAGCAGACACATTCCTCAAGTACAACATAAACCCTGGATCCCATTAAATAAGAAAACATGTTCTGTAGAAGGAGTCGCTTTTTTCAACTTCACGTTAAACTAATGCATTACACATGAAATACGAAGCTGAAAAACGTGTGGTGTTTTGAGCGATCTTTCGTGGTATAAATACTTGTAATCAGAAAACAAACATTTTTACTTTTAAATACATTTCAAAAAGCACAGATTATTTGTAGCTCCTAAAATCAACAGGATTAAATAAAATGGTTAAATAAGATTGTTTTCCATTACAAAAATAAAAAATAAATTGAAGCATTAAAATAACTGTGGTTCATGTGTGAATCAAATGGCATTCTAGAATTCAGGTCATCATAACAATATACTATTTGAAAGCAAAGTTGATGGGAGTAACCAATGGAAATGGCAGATGCAGGACACAGGGGGGAATTAGTGAGATCCGATTCCATGTGATTCTTAAGGTTTTCTTTGAAGATTCCAGTCAAGCCTGCTGAAGCAATTTTACATCAAACTCATACTGCTGTGATGAGACACACTGTACAGCTGCTTAGTGTTCACACTGTATTTCAACTCAACCCTTGCTTGAAATAACAATCACATGGAATTTTAATCTGTTTATTTTTGGAGTAATGCTAAAAGAAAAATATTTTCTTCAAAAGACTTGTCAAAACTTTTTGAAAATGTTTTACAGTATTACTACAAACATGCACTAAGCCTACCTAGAAATCCACAAAGGCAAATGCTAAGCCTTAGGTAGACAACATTTTATTTGATTTAATGGGTCAGGTGTCACCCTGTGTGACCCTGAGCCAAAGCACAGGTTACTGCAAATCCCAGCTCAGCCACTGACTCACTGTGTGACCCTGAGCCAAAGCACAGGTTACTGCAAATCCCAGCTCAGCCACTGACTCACTGTGTGACCCTGAGCCAAAGCACAGGTTACTGCAAATCCCAGCTCAGCCACTGACTCACTGTGTGTGACCCTGAGCCAAAGCACAGGTTACTGCAAATCCCAGCTCAGCCACTGACTCACTGTGTGACCCTGAGCCAAAGCACAGGTTACTGCAAATCCCAGCTCAGCCACTGACTCACTGTGTGACCCTGAGCCAAAGCACAGGTTACTGCAAATCCCAGCTCAGCCACTGACTCACTGTGTGACCCTGAGCCAAAGCACAGGTTACTGCAAATCCCAGCTCAGCCACTGACTCACTGTGTGACCCTGAGCCAAAGCACAGGTTACTGCAAATCCCAGCTCAGCCACTGACTCGCTGTGTGACCCTGAGCCAAAGCACAGGTTACTGCAAATCCCAGCTCAGCCACTGACTCGCTGTGTGACCCTGAGCCAAAGCACAGGTTACTGCAAATCCCAGCTCTGCCACTGACTCGTTGTGTGACCCTGAGAAAGTCACTTCACCTCCTTGTGCTCCGTCTTTCGGGTGAGACGTAGTTGTAAGTGACTTTGCAGCTGATGCTTAGTTCACACACCCTAGTCTCCTGCAAGTCACCTTGGATAAAGGCGTCTGCTAAATAAACACATAATAATAATTATTATTTATAAGAGTACAAAAGCAGAGGAATGCAAATGAAGAGCCAAATGCAAGAGTGAGCGAGTTACACAAACCAGGCAGAAATGAGTATGAAAAAAATATAAAGAACTGAGACTGGGAAGACAAGTGGGACTACAGTGTTGCAGCAATGTGTATGTTTGAGTGCGTGTGTGCGTGCGTGGATGCATGCCATACACAGCATAGAGCTAGCATAGCAGTCAAGTAATCTTAAAACTATGTTTCCCTCTGCATCATGAAACCAGACTAACATGAGATCTCATTGGGACTGTTGCTGGATCTCTGTCCATTGCTGATTAAAACAAACAGGACTCTGTTTACAGGGCTCCAGTGGCTCACCAGGTGAAAGCCGTTTTGCATGCATGATGAGCCGTGTGAGCGTGACTGACAGGCTCACTATGGAGAGCCCCTTACCTGCATCTCATACTGCAGGGTCATGTGAAAGCACCAGGACCCAATGCCAACCGCTGGAAAAAAAAAAAAAATCTGTTAACTGTCACTGGACACACTATTAAATACATTATACAAAGGCTTGCCAAAACCCAAGCCACTCAAAACAACTGTAGCCTTTAAAAGCATTAGCTCCTTTGCAGCACCCAACTTAATTTGTGCTTCATGGTTTCTTTTTTTTAATTAAATTTAGTGACCAATTATTATTTTATTTATTTTCCCCCCCAATTTGAAATGTCCAATTAAGTTTTTTCTCCTCACCGCAGCGAGTCCCCACACAGCACGGACATTCGAAGGATGTGTGAGCGTCCTCCGATCTCACAAGCCTAAAGGCAGAATCGCTTTTACACCGAGCAAGCCAGAGCAGAGGTGGGCGGAAGACAGAGATCAGCCCTGCTTCTTATCCACTCTGAATACGTGTCTGGCCAGTAGGGTTCGCTGTTGCACAATGAGGAGAATGAGTCCCTGCCGGTTTCCCATCCCCCACCCCAGGAGCGTCAGAGCCGATGACACACCCCCCTCGGGGTCCCCAGCACAGCCTGGACGTGAACCGGGCCGTCCAAGCTGTGCGACTCGTCCTGCACTCCCCGCTGAAGCTTCATTGTTTATGAGACATTAGCAGTAGTTAAAGAGGCAGCGGGTTTGCAAACACAGATCAGCGTCCCTTAAAGGGGATGCCTAAATACAAGTGTAACACAGGCTGGCTGGCGTCAGATTCCTCTGCAGTATTTCTGATTCTCTCAGTAACATTGGCCTCTCTGTTGGCCTTGCTGTGTTGACTGTAGTGTACACTGAATGAGAGCGATCTTCACTAAAGCAGTTTAAAATCACACTGCTGGCCGCGCGAGACAGGGTTCACTAACCCCTGGTAGTGCTGCGGACTGGTCTAGTTAAATCATGACCGCTGCACAAACAAGCGCTCAGAGACTGAAAAAGGGAAGTGAAAACAGGAATAATGTGAACAGACAAATCTCCACAGTGTGAGTGTATAACACAGCTCCCACTCTCCCATTGACAGATCAGCACAGTCATTTACAACAGAGCACAGCTCTCGCTTTTCACAAAGTTAAGAATAATATCAAATAAAAAGTAGTTTTTAAAAAGATGCAAATCAATAGCAGCTCGTCTTTTTATGCTCACTTTTTAAATAACATTTCTGATATACTGATGCATGAATTCAGACATTTTCCAAACAGTCATGTTTTCAATAGGACTGTGCACAGTTACTGTAAACCTCCAGTAACACTTAAGATGGGTGTGTACAAATCCTAATGCTTCATCCCTCCAGCCAGGACACACCCTGCACTTGGCAAAGCTCCTTGATATGACCAGAGTGCATCTTGGGGTTCTGTTTCACACAGGTGGTGCTGCCAGGATCTTAATCTTAGTCATATATTCCAGCACTTAGTTTGTATGTTTTTAATTAAATTTACTTACTGACAGAAAACCGTTTCAAGCAATTGCGCAATGCATATCTACAGGGTTTTATTGCACAATAAAATAAATCAATTTCTGTTCTCATTTATGACATGAGTTGTACAGTTTCCAATGAAATGAAGTCTGAAGAAACAGTGCCTGGTTTGGAGTGCAGGGCACTTGAGATAAACCAAATTAAAAGAGGTGGAAATAAGTCATGGTACATGATAGCTAATTGTAGGATCTATCTAATAAACAGACTGACAGACTGGCCTTTAGAATGAGCCTGCATTGAACAGCGTGTCCATCAGCACAGTCTCCTGTCATGGGAACACTGGCAGAAAACCAACACTGGAGACACAAGTCCATCGCAAGAGGGTCCTGATGGACACAGTGTGGCCTGAATCCCTGAAACCAACACTGGACAAGACACAGTCCAGCCTGAATCCCTGAAACCAACACTGGGCAAGACACAGTCCAGCCTGAATCCCTGAAACCAACACTGGACAAGACACAGTCCAGCCTGAGTGACGTCAGAGCAAGAATCCTACAACATGGAAGCAGAAGCAGGGGTGTGCCGGTGAAAACAGAATGAAAGCATGACAGTGCAGCCATAGTGAGAATCGGGGGCCCCAACTCACTGGAACCAGCATCACACTACAACTGTAAGAACATTGAGTTCAGAAGCTGCTGCTGCTTCAATAGTGTTGCTTGACGGGTTATCCAGAGAGGTCTGTGTGTGCAGTACTGTATGTTCGAATTACATGCTGTTATTAAGAATACTCTTTGGCAAGATGGTTAGAATTAGCACTCTGAATGCTGCAGGTGTCAGGGAAGTCTCAGAGAATCCACAGTAAGCAATGCCTTATTAAACGTTAAGGTGTAAATAAGAACCCACCTGCCTAAAAGCCAGAGAACCTTTAATTATCCGTGACCAAACCGACGCATGTAATAAACCAAGGCTTACCTAGAAACTGTAAGCATGCTTGAGCTTCGGGTTCCAATACACACATATCTAAACTTTGAATCTGCTGGACTGTAGGAAGGACGAATAAAATATTGTTTTGTTCACCTGAAGAGGTAATGATATTAGTGTGCTTTAAAACAAAGGTGAGGAGTGAGCAGTTAGCTGGAAGAGGTGTGCTTCATAGTTTACATAGTTCACATACCTGCACATCAAGTTTGCAAGGTCAATTCATACTGTACCGGAATTAAGAGCAGCTACTGTGAGAGTTCATAAACTGTACAGTAGTGCTCACCTTGCAAGGAGAGGAGAGAGAGGTTCTTACCTGCCAGTCCCACATACGCAAAGACGTAGCGGGTTTCAAGGCCATCTCGGAGAGTCTGGACGGCACCATAGATTGGAGGTAGAATCATAATCAGGTTACTCACAGTATTCCCTGGAGGACAAACAGCAGCATGTGTTAGTTCAAGCCAATAGCAAAACAAGCTGGTTATTCATTAAACTAACAAGACCAGAATGGTAACGCTGTGTTACTGTAGTTATGAGATCTACTCTAGAGATTCCATATTGAGTCACTGGGGTATTTATAAAGTGTTTAGGTCTGTAAAAGACGTCACATGAACTGAATAAGATCAAGTCTACTTCAGCAGTTCAGTTTCACTGTGGATGCATTTGCATTGAATTAATAGAAGTACTCAATGCAGAAAACAATACTGTAAATTATTTTTAATTTATACTGCAAGTACCTGAATTGCCTGGATTTGTAATGCATTAACCCATGTTGTATTATTTGTTAGTAGAAAGTGCCAGAGTTATTAAAAGTAGTTATGTTTATGGTCTAAACACTGATGTTTTTTCACTGTATATTACATATAAAAGTTTACCACAGTACTTCAGGATTTAACAGTTTATCTTGGGTTGCCATGGGTTTTCTATAGGCTTTACCAAAGCTTGCTTTTCTTTACAATACCTGCCTATGCTTTGTTACACTTTGCAATGCTTTTACTATGGGAAACTTTGATAAGGGTTGTATAGCTCACTTGTAATGTCCCTAAAGACAATGTAAAGCATAATGAGGTCTGCAATACAGCAGCTTTGCACGTTTTAATACATCAGCGTTGAGATTAGCAAAGCAGCGCTCCTTTCCTGAATATCACCCTGAAGTTAGAACTTGATCATAAACTAATCTATTGTATTTGACGCTGTTGTGTAGAAACTCCCCTGAACTGAATCGATTGTATTTGACGCTGTTGTGTAGAAACTCCCTTGAACTGAATCGATTGTATTTGACGCTGTTGTGTAGAAACTCCCCTGAACTGAATCGATTGTATTTGACGCTGTTGTGTAGAAACTCCCCTGAACTGAATCGATTGTATTTGACGCTGTTGTGTAGAAACTCCCCTGAACTGAATCGATTGTATTTGACGCTGTTGTGTAGAAACTCCCTGAACTGAATCGATTGTATTTGACGCTGTTGTGTAGAAACTCCCCTGAACTGAATCGATTGTATTTGACGCTGTTGTGTAGAAACTCCCCTGAACTGAATCGATTGTATTTGACGCTGTTGTGTAGAAACTCCCTGAACTGAATCGATTGTATTTGACGCTGTTGTGTAGAAACTCCCCTGAACTGAATCGATTGTATTTGACGCTGTTGTGTAGAAACTCCCCTGAACTGAATCGATTGTATTTGACGCTGTTGTGTAGAAACTCCCCTGAACTGAATCGATTGTATTTGACGCTGTTGTGTAGAAACTCCCCTGAACTGAATCGATTGTATTTGACGCTGTTGTGTAGAAACTCCCCTGAACTGAATCGATTGTACTTGACGCTGTTGTGTAGAAACTCCCCTGAACGGAGCTCATGAGCAGCAAGCCCTCTTGTGTGGTGAGGAAAAGGAACCCTTTCAACCCCCTCAAAAATAAAGAGGTTATTAGGGTTACATCATTCTCTTTAAATAGGAAACAGAAGAAATCAAATAACAAGCCTTAAAAAGCCCTTATAAAACACTGGAACATTTCAACCAAATACTACAGCACACAGGCTGCTGGTCAAACAGCAAAACACTTGCACAGCAGCCTCTATTGTATATCTGCTGGTGCTGAAAAATACAGACTGCCGATTGAAACCAACTGCAGCTTATTCATGAAAAATACAGACTGCCGATTGAAACAAACTGCAGCTTATTCATGAAAAATACAGACTGCCGATTGAAACCAACTGCAGCTAATTCATGAAAAATACAGACTGCCGATTGAAACCAACTGCAGCTTATTCATGAAAAATACAGACTGCCGATTGAAACAAACTGCAGCTTATTCATGAAAAATACAGACTGCCGATTGAAACAAACTGCAGCTTATTCATGAAAAATACAGACTGCCGATTGAAACCAACTGCAGAGTAGGCTACTTCTTTCTGATTCAGGCATTTCATTTGTAGTGAAGCCTTGCCTCTATCCTTTGTTGTCAAAAGAAGGCAGACTCCTCCATTGATTAATACCAAGTAGAGGGTAATAAGGGGCTGTATATTTTAATTACAGTACACACACACACACTATCAGTGACTTGCTGTGCCAAGATGACCCAGCCATTGCTTTAAGCAGTAACTTGCTTTTATCAGCTTCCACGCTTCAGTGCGGTTTCCAGTGAACTGGATTAAATGAATCTGCATGTCATGAGACATGTCATTTTTTTCATTATGGTTTACCAATACACTGTAAAATCCTTCTCCGGAACAAACATGCCCAGAAGGGTAAAGTCAACTCTAATTCCCCTCCATCTTCAACGTCCAGGCTGGTTTAATCTGATAGTGCAGTCCAATCAAACAGAAATACAATTGCAGTTTTAAGATAAATATTTTAACCTAGCACAGTCTAACCGCACGTGTGCGCCTGTTTTTAATCAGCACCCACCACACATTCATGTAAAAAATGCCTTTTTCTTGCAAAACGGTTTGCTGAATACCCTCGAGTCAGTGATGACTGCAAAGGCGCGCGTACTGTTCTGCTCGTGACGTAACACGCAGGTCACGGCTACATTTTGAAAATTTAGATTTTTAAATAAAAGACAACGGACTGAACCTCACTCACGACTTGCAAACCTTACAAATCAGGCTGATATAATGCAACACCCACATCAAATTGCGCTACTACTGCACTTTAAAAACAAACTACAAAAAAAAAAAAAAAACCCCTACTACCCCTTTAACTGGAGTTGCGCGAGGAAGTCAGAAGTGCTGTGACACCTGTGCAAGTCCTGTATGTAACCTTTCTTTAGCCTCATCCAAAACAAGCAGCCATTTCACAGCATGCACCAAACTCTACGGTGTGTTACATGGTTTCCCATTGTGCATATGAATAGAACACATGTATATTAATACCAACAAGGGTGCAGGACGGAGCACTCCGATTACAACGAGCTCCTGAACAAGAATGCGGACATTGTTTCGGGCGCAAGACATCGGCATGCACTGCACCTGGTCTCCGCTTCGCAGTGATATCATTTTAAATTACAAAATAGCTGTATTAAAAACAATAACGTAATCTAATTGCAGGCTGTAGGTGAACGCCACATGCACGTTGCAACCAGCCTGTCATTAACGTTTAAAAAGTTAATAATCGGTGGAGTGAGTGTTGCCGTTTGTTTCTGAACAGGCAGGCCTCGGTCAGTGAAAATCCGTGATATTTACTGGTGTTATCGTCGTGAACGCAATGGCTTTGTGGGGGTTCGCTTTCCCCAGTTTACTCACAGAATTCTGCGATGTAGAAGGAGACGCTGTAGTTCTCCTCACACCAGTCCAGGGTGGAGGTAGGCCGGCCCCAGTACCCGGGCCTGTCTGCTGCAGGAGCCATGATGGAAGAAAACAGAAGAGAGAGAGAGACAGGCAGCAGGAGCTGGGGAGGGTGTGGGAGTCACCATGGAAACTGAGTATTATTGCTAATGAAGCACGGCAACTGGCTCGACCTGTGAGTGCGTAGAATGCACAGTGATTAACACTTTGTTTAAGAGGGTTACGATGTTTCTGAACTTGAATCATTTGCATATGTAGATATTTCTGCAATATTTGTTGTGCTAAAAGTGCCTAATAAGTAAGACAGTTACCAGAGCCGTAAAACCTTTTAAATCTACTAACAATGGAGTCAAGTTTCAATATAAACCGACAAGCTTTGTTCAAAGTAGAGTTTTTATATCGCTTAAGAAGTTAAAACATGTATTCTGGTAGGTTACGCGGTATCAGGTATACAGCGCACTCTAACAAACTTTTATTGTGGCTTTTTGCTTCCTTCAGGGATATTTATTTATTTCCCAATAATAATAACAATAATAATAATAATAATATTACTAAAATCACAAAAGAGTCAATGGAATCCCAAATGGCTGCAGCTCAGTAATGACACAGTGGGACAACAGCTGTGTGACATGATGAGAGAGCAGACAGGTCCAAAATCCCCCTGTTTCTGCACCTCGGTCTAATCATTCCTTCAAATGATGAGAGAACAGACAGGTCCAATACCCCCTGCTTCTGCACCTCGGTCTAATCATTCCTCCAAATGAAGAGAGAGCAGACAGGTCCAATACCCCCTGCTTCTGCACCTCGGTCTAATCATTCCTCCAAATGATGAGAGAACAGACAGGTCCAATACCTCCTGCTTCTGCACCTCGGTCTAATCATTCCTCCAAATGATGAGAGAACAGACAGGTCCAAAATCCCCCTGCTTCTGCACCTCGGTCTAATCATTCCTCCAAATGATGAGAGAGCAGACAGGTCCAATACCCCCTGCTTCTGCACCTCGGTCTAATCATTCCTCCAAATGATGAGAGAACAGACAGGTCCAAAATCCCCCTGCTTCTGCACCTTGGTCTAATCATTCCTCCAAATGATGAGAGAACAGACAGGTCCAATACCCCCTGCTTCTGCACCTCGGTCTAGTCATTCCTCCAAATGATGAGAGAGCAGACAGGTCCAATACCCCCCTGCTTCTGCACCTCGGTCTAATCATTCCTCCAAATGATGAGAGAACAGACAGGTCCAAAATCCCCCTGCTTCTGCACCTCATTTTAATCATTCCTCCAAATGGAAATACGCAAACAGCACAGGTCGAGATTCCTTTTAGCGTCCAAAAAAGGGGAGACCTTTATGTGCTGATTACGTCTATCTGTCTATCACTCTACATGGTGAACATGATAACTGCATTGAGTTTGCACCTGTCTATCACTCTACACGGTGAACATGATAACTGCATTGAGTTTGCACCTGTCTATTACACTACACGGTGAACATGATAACTGCATTGAGTTTGCACCTGTCTATCACACTACACGGTGAACATGATAACTGCATTGAGTTTGCACCTGTCTATCACACTACACGGTGAACATGATAACTGCATTGAGTTTGCACCTGTCTATCACTTTACACGGTGAACATGATAACTGCATTAATCATACACTTTTAAGCCCCTTTTATACTGGCGCTCCCACCTGGGTCCCGACCCTGGTTCTGGCTGCAAGAGTCACAATTATGCGTAGTGTGAAACCACGTACCCGGGTCGTACCCGGGTCGGCAGCGACCCACCTCAGGATGCGGGTCGACACGATTTGACCCGGGTCGAGCGAGACAAAATGCGTGATGGTCGTTCGCAAGCAGACGAAGTAACAAACAGCCAGTCCTGCGTGAAGGGTTCACTTCCGCAAGGAACGTTTCTGTTTATTCTGTTTAGCCATATTTCTGCTGATTGAGACTCTCCATGACCTAGATTGCAGCAGGGGTGAAAAACATTTGCTCTAATCAACATTTTGGGCAGACGATTCCTGTTGAAAGCCTGACCGGATGAAAGGGTGGTCATGTGAACGTTGCTGCTTAGGGCATTGTGTGCTTGCTTCTGTCGCAGTGTGAAACCACGTCGCCGACCCGCATGACAGCGGGTCATGACCCAAGCAGAGCATGCCCGTGTCAAAGGGGCTTTAGACTCCTATAGACATTTCAGATTGCAAGTGTATATCTGTTACCTTTTAGATATTGTGTGATTGTGACATGGTTACGAGGACCTCTGTATGGGCACGCACTGGTATGAAGAGAGCAGGTCCACTAACAATAGCGTTCCTTCCTAACAAGATCCCCTTTTTATTTGACTCGAGCCGGCGTTCTGTAGCTCTCCTATTTAAAGGCGTGTTAACCAGGGCTTTGAAAACACTTTGATGTTAGCACCATTTTCCACGTTTTATTGTGTGATTTTTATTAAGATTTTTATTCTTGTTTTATAAAATCTAATATAGCGTGTTTACTCGAATTCAAGTCGCATCCCCAAATATGGACACCAACCCCCCTCCCCCAAAAAAAAACCCTGAATGCAAGTCACATTAAACTCTTAATGAAAAAAACACCAAAATTAATGGTTACATTACTTTTAAATTTCTAGGTGCCAGCAGGAAACACTGTATCACTGTACATTAAAGCATCAGAGTACGTCATCTACTATATTACAAATGCAGATGAGAAAAGATAATATGTACAGAGTACAGTCCAGTACTTTCAGTATTGAACGACAGTCGTTGCAGTTTATGGTGGCTGGGAAAGGGTAAATTACCTTGAACTTTATTTCAGTCTGCTTTGTTGTCCTTGTTTGTTTAATTTGGCCGCAAGCAAAATTAGTGCAAGACAGCAATGTGTAGTTCATTTAGGTTTGAGGTAGGACTTTGGAGTTTACACTAGTGGGGTTCCTGTAGTTAAACCAGGCACAGACCACAATAACAGTGAGTGAGTTAGAGAATCAGAGAGCGATGGAGAATCCGCCATGAAGCAGTACCTTACCTTAGTGTTCCTGTTTCTTGTGCTCCTCCAGATAGAGAAAGAAAGATATATAAATAAATGATTGTTCATTTTGAAGCCGGACCCGCATTTCAACAAGTACTACACTGGTAATATTATAGTATTGCATAGCCTTTCGATTGCGTCTCCATCTTCTGACACATCTCAGATGCCGCAGTTTCTCTTTTCTTCAGCAAACAAAACTACTTTTCTTTTAAAAGCTGCATGAACAAACGTTCATGAAATTCGTTGGTGCTGTAACGAGAGTGATATGGGGGCAGTGCTGTGTACAGCTGGTCTTGTTCAAGCGCACCAGAATAATTGACATGCGCAAATGTAAATTGGTACCCGAACTAAAAACCTCGAATCCAAGTTGCTCCCCCAAATTTGAACTTTTATTTTGGCCACAAAAGTGCGACTTAAATGCTAGTAAATACTGTATATATATATATATATATATATATATATATATATATATATATATATATATATATATATATACACTTGCTAGAACCGAAGTCATTGTATTTTATCTTGCTGTTAATTGTATTAATACTTGTACTGTGATTCTTGAAATATATTTTTTTGAAATGTATTTTCTGTAAGTCGCCCTGGATAAGGGTGTCTGCTAAGAAATAAATAATAATAATAATAATATATATAAAATGTGTGTATGTAACTGTTTCTTCCTGGTATCTAATCACTTCCTGTGCTGTAGGTGCACAGGAAGTGGTTTTATACCAGGAAGCAGCACCAACTTCTATTGCATGGCCTTTGCAATGCAATAGAAGTTGGTGCTATTGCATGGCCTTTGAAATATGTGAATATTTGAAAATTGACGTGCAAAATACACCACATTAAGAGTCAATGTGATCTAGGTATTCTGAGACCCATGTAAGCTGCTGCATGGTTTGTATTCATTAATCACATGTGTTACACAGTAACCCTGTAACATACAAGCATGTGAGCCATTCATTAATCATACATGTTATACAGTAACCCTGTAACATACGAGCATGTGAGCCATTCATTAATCACACATGTTATACAGTAACCCTGTAACATACGAGCATGTGAGCCATTCATTAATCACACATGTTATACAGTAGCCCTGTAACATAAGATTATGGAGAGACTAAATAACAGGAGGGGGATTATGCGCTGCCCTAAATCAGCATTAACATCCCACACTGCTAGCAAAACGTCAGCCATTCTTTACCTCGAAATCCCCAGACTGAGGGTGCAGCACAGACTGTCTAATCCACATGTGAAACTAGCAGTCAAAGGTGCAGTGGCCCACACGGGTTTGGAGTAGTGCTTAGAGATCTGGACTCTTCACCGGAGGGTCGTGGGTTCAATCCCAGGTGGGGGACACTGCTGCTGTACCCTTGAGCAAAGTACTTTACCTAGATTGCTCCAGTAAAAAAACAACTGTATAAATAAGTAATGTGATATCTTGTAACAATTGTAAGTCGTCCTGGATAAGGGTGTCTGCTAAGAAATAAATTATATATATATATATATATATATATATATATATATATATATATATATATATATATATATATATATATATATATATATATATATATATATATATATACAGTGCCTTATGAAAGTATTCGCCCCTTGAACTTTACGACCTTTTGCCACATTTCAGGCATCAAACATAAAGATATGAAACTGTAATTTTTGTGAAGAATCAACAACAAGTGGGACACAATCATGAAGTGGAACGAAATTTATTGGATATTTCAAACTTTTTAACAAATAAAAACTGAAAAATTGGGTGCAAAATTATTCAGCCCCCTTAAGTTAATACTTTGTAGCCACCTTTTGCTGCGATTACAGCTGTAAGTCGCTTGGGGTATGTCTCTATCAGTTTTGCACATCGAGAGACTGAAATTTTGCCCATTCCTCCTTGCAAAACAGCTCGAGCTCAGTGAGGTTGGATGGAGAGCATTTGTGAACAGCAGTTTTCAGTTCTTTCCACAGATTCTCGATTGGATTCAGGTCTGGACTTTGACTTGGCCATTCTAACACCTGGATATGTTTATTTGTGAACCATTCCATTGTAGATTTTGCTTTATGTTTTGGATCATTGTCTTGTTGGAAGACAAATCTCCGTCCCAGTCTCAGGTCTTTTGCAGACTCCATCAGGTTTTCTTCCAGAATGGTCCTGTATTTGGCTCCATCCATCTTCCCATCAATTTTAACCATCTTCCCTGTCCCTGCTGAAGAAAAGCAGGCCCAAACCATGATGCTGCCACCACCATGTTTGACAGTGGGGATGGTGTGTTCAGGGTGATGAGCTGTGTTGCTTTTACGCCAAACATAACGTTTTGCATTGTTGCCAAAAGTTCGATTTTGGTTTCATCTGACCAGAGCACCTTCTTCCACATGTTTGGTGTGTCTCCCAGGTGGCTTGTGGCAAACTGTAAACGACACTTTTATGGATATCTTTAAGAAATGGCTTTCTTCTTGCCACTCTTCCATAAAGGCCAGATTTGTGCAGTATACGACTGATTGTTGTCCTATGGACAGAGTCTCCCACCTCAGCTGTAGATCTCTGCAGTTCATCCAGAGTGATCATGGGCCTCTTGGCTGCATCTCTGATCAGTCTTCTCCTTGTATGAGCTGAAAGTTTAGAGGGACGGCCAGGTCTTGGTAGATTTGCAGTGGTCTGATACTCCTTCCATTTCAATATTATCGCTTGCACAGTGCTCCTTGGGATGTTTAAAGCTTGGGAAATCTTTTTGTATCCAAATCCGCTTTAAACTTCTCCACAACAGTATCTCGGACCTGCCTGGTGTGTTCCTTGTTCTTCATGATGCTCTCTGCGCTTTAAACGGACCTCTGAGACTATCACAGTGCAGGTGCATTTATACGGAGACTTGATTACACACAGGTGGATTCTATTTATCATCATTAGTCATTTAGGTCAACATTGGATCATTCAGAGATCCTCACTGAACTTCTGGAGAGAGTTTGCTGCACTGAAAGTAAAGGGGCTGAATAATTTTGCACGCCCAATTTTTCAGTTTTTTGTTTGTTAAAAAAGTTTGAAATATCCAATAAATTTCATTCCACTTCATGATTGTGTCCCACTTGTTGTTGATTCTTCACAAAAAATTACAGTTTCATATCTTTATGTTTGAAGCCTGAAATGTGGCAAAAGGTCGCAAAGTTCAAGGGGGCCGAATACTTTCGCAAGGCACTGTATATATAGTTACATAGGCTATTGCCTCATAAGCCCATGTTGAGAATATTAGCTTTACAGGTGTTTCTTATACAATGTTATCAGTATACAAAAAAGGGAGGAAGCTTGTGTGCCTGCAGCTAAAACTATCCTGAGTGATGTAAACAAACTGGCACGTCAACAACACCTGGTTTGTGATGAAGCAGAGGGCACGAAAGGCTAAACTATGGAAGAATATTTACCCGCAGTCATATTTCAGTGTAAAATGTAACATGATTTTGGGAAGCTGCAACTTTAAACATCTATACCCTGGAACATAAAGTATTTTACAGCAGTCTAGTCACAATAACAGATCAGTTTAGACTATTAACATTCTTGTGTAACAGGCTTATGATACCAAACCTGTTTGTCCAGCTAGGCCTGTGCCTAGAAAAAAACTGAACTGTATTCTGTATGACATCATTTTAAACCTCTCCCTGAATACTGCCACAGGAGTGGTGCGAAGATGGATTAACATCCCTGTCACAGATACCTCTCCACTGCCCACATCGATGATACAGATATTTTCATATACCCATTGCACTTCATGTGTGTTTAACTGTTCTATTAGAAAAGTCGCTCCCCTTGCATAATGCCCCTGGGGGATGCTTTGGTTTTGATCGCAGGTTTACCCCGGGTTTAGCAGACTTGAATCCTATCTGGCAGCACTGACCTGAGGATGGGGCTGGATATGGTGGACACATTCATCCCAGAGCGTCATCCACACAGAAGGGGCCCCTTTGATAAAATATATAAATATAAATTTAAAAATATAGCAAATCCATGATTAACCCTGTTTACAAATTCACCCCTTTCACTGGTATGATCACCCACTATCTTGATGTAAATGTTTTTATTTTTTAACCAATTTGACGGGACACGTATTTCAGCCAAGCTAATAGATTTACGCCTAAATGTAAGTTAAAGATGTCTAATCTAATTAGAGATGTGTAATATATAACAGAACAAGCAAGCAGCTCCGTGTCATTCCTCCACCATCAAATTGAAAGCGAGCGAGTCTGTATCTGCAAAGCTCAAGTGCTGTTTCAGTTTTGTTTGCGCTCAGCTTATGCAAGGCATGTATCTCAGGGTCAGGGGGTTTAGTGGCTTTGGGGTTGCGTGCACCTTCATGTCAGGTGGAAGACAAAATGATAACACTGAATCGACATCCTATTTATAGAACGCTCCGATAATACTTTCAGGTCATACCTGTTAAAGGTTATACAAACACAAGAGTACTTTGAAATGCCTCGAGTAATCATTTAATGAGAAATAGAGCCATTATGAGTTCCAAACTTGAAAAGCACGCAGCTGGTATTTAAGCATCCCCACCGGGGATGCTGTGTTCCTGTTTACACAAACTCCCAATTCTGCTCATTCTTCACTTTGAAATTGAAAGGGATGTTCACTTGAACTCTAAATTTAAAAAATCACTCATCAATCTTGAAACTGCATTTCTTCTTTCAGTGCTAAGGGAGGACCTACCAAATCATTCTGTGGCACATGATACCAAGAAAGAGTTTGTTGCATATTGAAAGCAATGATTGAAAGGGTTTTCTTTGTACAAAATTACAGAAGTATTTCTGGACACCAGTCGCCCGCGACCCCTAACAGTCCAGGTTTTGGAACTTGTTAGTGTAACATGTACCCTGGACTACAGTGCCAACTGGAACAAAGGAAACTGAAACAACACATGCACTGTTCAGGGAGTGGAGCCCAACATATCATCACCAGGGAACAATTAGAAGAAGAAACTCAAACTCAAATCTAAAGGATGGCGTTTGTTAGGTTCCAGGCACATTCAGTGCAGCTCGAAAGGAATATGTTCATTCCTGTTACAGTTAATAGCTGTAATTCAAAGAGGGTTTTATAATACCACTTGCTGTTACTGCAAGCTGCTTCCTATTCAGAATCACCCATGTGTCAACGCTAGCTAGAGCACACTTCTGGCTATGAGTCTAGAACAGGAGTGTCCAGTCAGGGTCCAGGAGGGTCATCCCACTCCAGGGTTCACAGGTCAAATGAGATCATTAACTACTGCAGGGCCTGGATGGAGGGTTCATTGGTTCAATTAAATAATTTAGAACAGGGTTGGAACAAATACCAGGAGTGGAGGAGCCAGCTGGGGCCACCCCTGCTCTAGATTCTACTCTAGAGAAGACTCAAGATAAAAAGACATCCCTCAGCAGCACACTATTTCTCATTGATTGAAGGAATCTAGACATGAATGAATTAAGAAACATTAAAAAAAAACTACAAAGCAAGAACGAGGGAGCCCTGCAGCAGAGTCTCTCTAAACACCAGAGAATAAAAACGCAGCAGGAAAAAGTATTCGGGGAAGATAATGGTTCATTATGGAAACAAAATGCTTGTACAGCATTCTGAATGTTATTTTGATTCTGGCTCTTTAAAAGTTAAAAGATAAAAAGCAAGAGACAGGATAGAAACATGGCATGACTGAAGTAAGGGTGTTGTGTAGACCAGATAACATTGAGCAAATCAGAACCAAAGAAATAAATCAGAACTTAATGTAATTAAGCAGTACTTAATTTTATTACACACAACTGTTACATCATTTTTTCTAAATGTTAGTTACTTTGCTCAAAACAATAGTATTACAGTCATGAAGCAGATTGTCATTGTCGCAACATGTAATTTAACTAGTGATTCAAATTGGTGCTGTTGTATAAATATGTATTATGATAGAATGAGATCATACAAAAGTCTAAGAAAAACAAAAATGGACATTGTCATTTTCTGCCTGCAGAAAAGCGATGTGTAAAAGGAGGTGCTGCACACATGCTGTAGCTGTGCCAGCACCCCGGGCAGGAATGTGGGGTACTGTTTGAAAAGCGATATGCAAAAGGAGGTGCTGCACACATGCTGTAGCTGTGCCAGCACCCTGCGCAGGAATGTGGGGTACTGTTTGAAAAGCGATGTGTAAAAGGAGGTGCTGCACACATGCTGTAGCTGTGCCAGCACCCTGAACAGGAATGTGGGGTACTGTTTGAAAAGCAATGTGTAAAAGGAGGTGCTGCACACATGCTGTAGCTGTGCCAGCACCCCGGGCAGGAATGTGGGGTACTGTTTGAAAAGCGATGTGTAAAAGGAGGTGCTGCACTCATGCTGTAGCTGTGCCAGCACCCTGCGCAGGAATGTGGGGTACTGTTTGAAAAGCGATGTGTAAAAGGAGGTGCTGCACACATGCTGTAGCTGTGCCAGCACACTGGGCAGGACCGTTTGATCTCCTGTAATGATATTGTATACTGTAGGTACCATTCAAACACTTAAGAGGAAGACGTCTTTATCTGAAACAGTGAAATCAAGGCTGTGTCGATAAGGACAGGCACCAAGGCGTTTGGCTTTGAACAAAAACATAAAAAAAGAAGAAAACAAACACACAGCCTGGGAAAACAAGTCAGGCAGGATGTCAATCAATCTCTCTGAGCCTCTTTCTGTTGAAACCAAACGTTTTTCTGCTTTCATTTTAATGACATCTTGGCTTTCATCTTATGAGAAATGATAATGTTCAGACGAATGGAGCGGTGTGATGTGTTTGCGTTGTTCGAATGGCAACGTGGCCACATCCTGTAACTGCATTAATGAGTGGCCAGAGTGAACACTTGTGTGTCACAGCTAGTGTCTCAAGTTAGCTCTGATACTTTTTTGTAATTCCAGCTTCAACCCACTTGGATATGTATACCTCTTTATTTCAGTTCACAGTGATGGTGTTCACATTCTCATCATTGAAAAATGAAGGTAAGGTATCAGAAGCATTACTTGTAAACGCTGTGTGTCACACATACATATATACCCTTTAGAAACACTCCACATCTGCCCATCCATGTATTTCTGTTCAAAGTGAGGTATGTATACTTGGTAAGAAAAGCACCCCACCCCCAAAGCAGCAGCACATTGCAGTCAGTGCCTAACCCATGAAGGCACTTGTGTTTCTACAGAGATCCTGATTATTAAACTGCACGGGAGCGCTGCCTCACACAGATCCCGTCACCACATGTTCTGTGCTTAATGAGACCGGGCTGACTCGTGTGTAGTGTTGAATGATTTGAGAGATATTAGAAAGACCAATGGAGTTCAGAGGATTAGCTCACATACTGGCGTAGTCTTGAGTGCAGAGCACTGCCCAGAGTGAAAAGGGTTACGTGCAGCTCATTCAGGTCACTCACATTTTGTTCCACACTTTGAATGCCTCCTATGGCTGATCAGGAGGGGATCCAGCATCTGTAGCATTTCAGTTGGATCCACGCTGAGATTGATCTTAATGCATGACTGTGCATGGCTGAGACTGATCTTAATGCATGACTGTGCATGGCTGAGACTGATCTTAATGCATGACTGTGCATGGCTGAGACTGATCTTAATGCATGACTGTGCATGGCTGAGACTGATCTCAATGCATGACTGTGCATGGCTGAGACTGATCTCAATGCATGACTGTGCACGGCTGAGACTGATCTTAATGCATGACTGTGCATGGCTGAGACTGATCTCAATGCATGACTGTGCACGTCTGTCCTCCCCTGTTCCTATAAACCAGTAACATGAAATGCTCCCGGGTTCTAGGAAATGATACTTTATTGCATTTGTTTCACTTGTGGATTTATGGAGCATATTTAAAAAAAAAAGTGCAAAATTATTTCCTAAATTACAAAAAGATACAAAATTATGAAACACAGTCATTCTCAAGTTTTAGCAGGAATATGTTGTTCTTTTGGAATGAACATAAAGACAGGCTGATAATGGTATTGAAGGCACAATGCAGGCTTCTCCAGCCCAGGGTATTCCCGATGTAGTGTCTGGTCTAATCCAGCTCACAGGAGTGTGGCTGCAGGATCGCATGTTAATGTGTCTCCACTCTTCACTCGTCCTGTATGCGGGTGGAACTGCCCCTGTTTCCTGCTCTTCCAGCAATGCAGGTTTGGTCCCAGAGTGATGCTTCTGATGCTCGGTAAATAATTCAGCAATTTACTTGGCAAGGCAGTTACCCCCGAATTGGACAAGTTGAGCTCCTGTAAGGAAAGCAGCCCGCTGAATACCTCTGGCTTGAGATCCTTTAGCTTTGGGCAGTTTGATAAATCAAGGACCTGTAGATTCTGTAGCCCTTTGAAGCTGTTGGGCTGGATTGAGGTCAGTGCTGGAAGACTGCTGAGGGACAGATGGGTCAGCTCAGTCATTCCCACAAAGGCATTCTCCTGTATGTGGGGGATTGGGTTCCCGTCCAGATTCAGGGATCTCACAGGGACACTCTGGAGCAGCGGCACGGCTGTCAGTCTGTTCCCAGCCAGGCTCAGGCTCTGGATGTTGGGAGAGCTGCTGTGGGGGTTTCTGGAGACGGCTGTCAGCACGTTGTTGGAGAGGTCTAGGTTGATCGGCTTCCCGTGACTTTTGGATGTAAAGATATCCAGCCTGAATTCCTGCAGCCTGTTGTTGCTGAGGTCCACTTCAGTGAGCGGCAGGCCAGAGAAGCACCCATCTGAAAGCACTTCCAAACAGTTGCTGCTTAAATCCAGGGACTCCAGGTAGCGCAGTTTGGAAAAGGTCTTGCTGTGGACCCTGGTTAGCTTGTTGTTGCTCAGGTCAAGGCTAACCAAAGTGGTGTAACCAGGTCCTGTCAGCATGGAGTCTGTGAGGGTCTCCATGTGGTTGGATGACAGATCTAAATAGGAGGTGTCTAAAGGGATAGGAATGGGGGTGATATGGGGTCCCACTCTACTGCAGTCTACTTTTGTCAGGCTGAAGCTGTCGAAGAGCCCGAAGCTCTCCACCTCGCAGCGGCATCCTGGGTGGCAGCTCTCTGTGGAGCCGACATGCAGGGTGAAGATCAGCAAACAGCAGAGCCACAGCTGAGAATCCATTCCTCCTGAAAGAAACAGAACAAACACACAGGTACTTTTACTGCGTTCAAATCAATTACCACTTAGCTCAGCCGTCAAAATTCCGGCTTAAAGTAGCCGCTCTGCATAAAAGCATCTGCTAAATGACTCATTAATAAAACCCATCATTTTGCTATGTAAATGATCTCCATATACATCAACACTGAGGGTTTCTCTGGTCCCTCCTGGTTTTCTTCAAGTACTATTATTGTAACCTGTATTGATTCTGTGTATGACATCTACTGTGTGTGGGTTGTGCTTCTCCTTCAAGAGAGTCAGACATGCTCTCGTTGGTCTCATTGAATGCAATGAATTGCAAGTGTTTTAAGGGCTGACTTAGCGAGATGTTTACTGCACTTTCTTTTCACCTCTAGAGGTTTTTAGTGTTTGACACGTGAATGTCGAGACATGATTACACTGCCACTACAAAGAAAAGCCCCACTAATACCAATAGGAAAGTCTTTCCAGCTGTGAAGCCTCCCTCATGTCTGGTCGGTTGTTTAAAGGACACTGTGGGGTTCAGGGGTGTACAGGTTGCTGTCTGTCCATTCAGAGGAGCTTGAAATTTAGATCAGGAGGTGACTGAATGAAATCCTTTTTGCAGGGCACCCGAGCAGCAAGTACTTCAGAGAGTCTCACACCCCAGAAAGTACTTCAGAGAGTCTCACACCCCAGATAAAGGTCTGTAACCTCTACCGAGCAGAAAGCACTTCAGAGAGTCTCACACCCCAGAAAGTACTTCAGAGAGTCTCACACCCCAGAAAGCACTTCAGAGAGTCTCACACCACAGAAAGTACTTCAGAGAGTCTCACAACCCAGAAAGTACTTCAGAGAGTCTCACACCCCAGAAAGTACTTCAGAGAGTCTCACACCCCAGAAAGCACTTCAGAGAGTCTCACACCCCAGAAAGTACTTCAGAGAGTCTCACACCCCAGAAAGTACTTCAGAGAGTCTCACACCCCAGAAAGCACTTCAGAGAGTCTCACACCCCAGAAAGTACTTCAGAGAGTCTCACACCCCAGAAAGTACTTCAGAGAGTCTCACACCCCAGAAAGCACTTCAGAGAGTCTCACACCCCAGAAAGCACTTCAGAGAGTCTCACACCCCAGAAAGCACTTCAGAGAGTCTCACACCCCAGAAAGCACTTCAGAGAGTCTCACACCCCAGAAAGCACTTCAGAGAGTCTCACACCCCAGAAAGTACTTCAGAGAGTCTCACACCCCAGAAAGCACTTCAGAGAGTCTCACACCCCAGAAAGCACTTCAGAGAGTCTCACACCCCAGAAAGCACTTCAGAGAGTCTCACACCCCAGAAAGTACTTCAGAGAGTCTCACACCCCAGAAAGCACTTCAGAGAGTCTCACACCCCAGAAAGTACTTCAGAGAGTCTCACACCCCAGAAAGCACTTCAGAGAGTCTCACACCCCAGAAAGTACTTCAGAGAGTCTCACACCCCAGAAAGTACTTCAGAGAGTCTCACACCCCAGAAAGCACTTCAGAGAGTCTCACACCCCAGAAAGTACTTCAGAGAGTCTCACACCCCAGAAAGCACTTCAGAGAGTCTCACACCCCAGAAAGCACTTCAGAGAGTCTCACACCCCGGATAAAGGTCTGTAACCTCTCCCGAGCAGAAAGTACTTCAGAGAGTCTCACACCCCAGAAAGTACTTCAGAGAGTCTCACACCCTGGATAAAGGTATGTAAGCTCTTTCTAGAAAAGGAAAGTTAAAAAACCAAAATGGTCTCCAAAAAAGAAATTCAGTACAGAGGAACAATACATTTTGACAAGAACCTGCCCTAATCGTAAACATAATAATAATAATAATAATAATAATAATAATAATAATAATAATAATAATAATTTCACCCTGCTGGAGCTGCCGAACTGTGGCCCTTTGATATTCAATGCCAAAGAACGGTGTCAGGCCTTGCCCTGAAGGCGTGTCCTTGAAGAAAGACCAACGACCTCCTGCTCAGCACTTCATTACCTTTTGGCACAGAAAGGAACCCATCTGAACAGTGTGTTCCATTTTAAACACTCCCCAGACAGCAATACAGAAAGGAACCCACCTGAACAGTGTGTTCCATTTTAAACACTCCCCAGACAGCAATACAGAAAGGAACCCACCTGAACAGTGTGTTCCATTTTAAACACTCCCCAGACAGCAGTACAGAAAGGAACGCACCTGAATAGTGTGTTCCATTTTAAACACTCCCCAGACAGCAGTACAGAAAGGAACCCACCTGAACAGTGTGTTCCATTTTAAACACTCCCAATCCGGAGTTCAATTTCAACCTTAAATCAAGTTTAACAAAATGATATATAATCTTCTAGAGGAATATGCAATTTTGACGTCACTAGTGCAGTATTATGCCTTTTTTTCGAATGGCTCAGGATGCAAATAAGATAACAACTATGTTCAAAGTTCAATGTACCCAAATTCATTCAACACATTTCACTAAGTTTTCATTCATTTCAGTTTGTCAAACAGGTTTGGTGTTTTATAAATGAAATCCACAGGGCAGGCAATGCAACTTGATTAAATGAAACTTATCAGCTGCTCAATTTTGATACATCTTCAGAGGGAACGAGGAACTCCCCCTGTGAGAATGCAGGTCCATTAGCCACTCCTGTAAGCGGCGATTGTGGGGATCAGAGGCACAGCTTGGTAAAAAGTGAAACACACACCCCTGCACCTTTGATCTTTACAGCAATAAGCATCTAGTAAAGCTGGAGCAACAGTCAGTGGTTTCAAAGCAGTAAGTGTAAAGCCCTACGTGTACTTTCACTGGTCAAAGTGTGACTGCGTGGGAGAGCAGCAGGCAATACTGATGCGTCTGTACTGTACGTGTGTGTGTGTGTGTGTGTGTGTGTGTGTGTGTGTGTGTGTGTGTGTGTGTGTGTGAGAGAGTGATTGCATGTGGTTGTGTGTGTGATTGCATGTGTGTGTGTGTGTGTGCGTGTATGTATGTATGTGTGTGTGTGTGAGTGATTGCATGTGTGTGTGTGTATGCATGTGTGTGTATGCATGTGGTTGTGTGTGTGATTGCATGTGTGTATGTGTGTGTGTGATTGCATGTGGTTGTGTGTATGTGTGGTTGTGTGTGTGTGTGTGATTGCATGTGGTTGTGTGTGTGTGTGATTGCATGTGGTTGTGTGTGTGTGTGTGTGTGTGTGTGTGTGTGTGATTGCATGTGGTTGTGTGTGTGTGTGTGGTTGTGTGTGTGTGTGTGTGTGTGTGTGTGTGTGTGTGTGTGTGTGTGTTTGTGTGTGATTGTGTGTGTGTGTGTGTGTGTGTGTGTGTGTGTGTGTGGTTGTGTGTGTGTGATTGCATGTGGTTGTGTGTGTGTGTGTGGTTGTGTGTGTGTGTGTGTGTGTGATTGCATGTGGTTGTGTGCTCACATTTAGATATGAAACACACAGTGTGAGCTCAGCGCACGTATTGACCTTTACACTAAAGAGAAAGGTACTGTGTGTCCAAAGCTGTTTTAAGAGCACTGGCCGAGGGTTACTGTTACAGCGGTTCAGTACACAAGGCTTACTGGGCAAGGCCACGCACATGAGGGGACAATGCTGGGCATAGCAGGAGAGATGCTTCTCTGTACAGCACAGCGCCACACACAGTCGCCACCAGGGACCAGCTCCGTCGTTCAAGCTGGGTGTTCAACGCACCTCTCGGGACCAGTTCTCATTTCTTTCTGACCATATTCATTTTCCCTTCTTCTTAAAGTCATATTCTTAAGCTACAGAGCAAACAAAGGAACACAATGTTCTTTTAGAAATCACTAACACAGTAAAGGGGGTTCATCTGCATCAGTGCAAGGCAGGGGTTATAGGTCCAACATGTAACTGCCTGGAACCGGAGCCCAGTGATGCATTCGTCAGAGATACCAGTCCCCTGGGGGGGGGGGCTTCCTAATCAGACAGGTTCTTGTAAAGAGCGTCCGATCTCATGGGTGGGGCTGGCCCTCAACTGGCATGTCGATGTTCACCATATGTTTCAAACGTCCAGGTGGGAAATGGATCCGATCGGCTACATTCATTATAGACATCAGGCAACAAACCCAGGATAACTGTGCAACACGTAATGTGGCACCGATCTCTCTGAACATAATTAATGCAAGACATTCAGAGTCAGCTCTGCACCCCCGAGATCCAGCCTAGGCAGTCGCGGGGATTTATTTGCACTGGCTTTGTTAAAAGGCAGGACTTGAACTGTTTATGAACGCGTAGCAGCTGGGTCACTTTGAAGCAATGGGATGCTGTGAAACATCTAGGGCCGTGTTTCAGATTAGTTTACAATTAAAACACTTCTCAAACTCCAGCTGCAAATCTAAAACTTAAAGAATGCTGAAATCCAAAGCAAGCAAACTCGGAAAAAGAAAAGAAGGGGAAAAAATTGCAAAGATGCAGAACTTTTCACTCTTGAGCCTTAAATGTTTTTAAAGCGCAAGTTATCAAAATCATCTTTGGCAATATTTGCTGTCAACTTTCTTTTTGCTTGACCTCAGAATTCAGGACTCAGTTTTTTAAACGTCCGAATGAATAATTTTCGGTGTGTGTGTTTGCATTGTTTTATTTTAATGTTGGGATTACTGATCTGTCTTTTGGTTTGTTCTGGGGGGGGTGTTCTGTTAGTTTGTCTGTTGGGATTACTGATCTCTCTATTGGTTTGTTCTGGGGGGTGAGTCCTGTTAGTTTGCCTCTGTGTGTTTACAATCATTAACCTTTAGAAACTTTGACAGCTTAGATCACAATCACAACCTGACCTGTTTACTAACGCCAGCTTCATGCAATGGAAGGCTGTAAAAACAGCCATGCCCTGGACGCATTTCAGAAGTAGTTTAGTTTTAGAATGCTGAATCCCCTAATGAAAGCATGTGGAAAACTTTCTGCAAAAGCATATCGTGGGCGGGCATGTTTCACAGGAATGTATCGTGCAGGCTTTTAGGTTAAATCTTATCACAGTTACAGAGACACGGAGGGTTTTCTATTCTGAGAATTGTCAGACAGCCAAACACTGTGGTTTAAATCAGAGAAATGAGTAACAGCCCCCCCCCCCCCACTCGTTTAATAAGATGGACAGAGTAGAGCCAGCTACACATACATAATCACCTCCGCACTTCCATGTCTATCTACGTGTACAGCGTGTATGTTACATATATTTGTGTACACATTAGGATGTACCGTTAACTAACACAGCATGACTGTGCACGCGTCACTCCTGGACGGGGCAGAGTAGTTCAGTTTAATGGATCCATACCCCAGTGCAGGGTTACTGCAATTATAAGAGACTGGAGCGAAATCCATTACAAACGCAGAAAGACACAATTCCGCCATGGACTCAATCCAATCACCTAGTGAAGGATTGCCAGCCTCAAAGCAGGGCTGGATAAACTGGGGCGGTGCTGGGGAATAACGACAAACTGTACAACAGCGACAATGTACAGGTAGACCTCGTGCGTGTTTTCACTTTATATGAACGACGCGCCACACATTAGCACAGTGTGCAGGATGTCTCGGGCCGCTGTCAAATCTTGTCAATGGATTTGGGGAGAGGGGGGTTCACTCCCCACCTCAATGAAGCGACAGCAAATTGACATACCAGCGAGAGGTGCGTCTAACAAGCTGCTCTGCAGCTGTTCACTTCAATAAACAATTAACCTCTTTGTGCGCCATGAGGATCTGACTTTTTTTTATGTAAACGGTGATTAAGAAACCTTTTTTGTTTTGTTTTCTTTGATAAGCACGCTCGTTTTCATTAATCTTCCTAGCGTGAGCAGTCATATATGTTGACTTGACCTTGACAAAATGTATGCGGAGAGAGAGCGAGGATCCCATCCCAGTTCGGGTATGTAAGTGGTAGAAATATTAACATTTTTCAACTAAAAAATATAACTTTTTTATAATAAATAAACCGTGTGAGTAGCCATGTCCGCAGCGCTCCTCAATGGTCTCGCTGGAGCAGCGCTTACAATTACAATGTAACACTGCGCTGACAAATCAAACGCTTACAATTACAATGTAACACTGCGCTGACAAATCAAACACTGCCCAGGACGAGAAGAAAGGCTGTGCTTCTTCTGCATCCGATCAAATTACTTCTGTAACCGTGGCAATACACACTGGAGCCTGGAGACCATCAGCCCCGACTCCCCTCATGCTGGTTTTACAACTGCACCGCTCCAATGAACACAAAGTATATTAAAGATAAATTCACACACACACACAAGTCTGATTGACCACAACAATGCAATTCCAACACCGACAAGAACTACTAGCCTAGTTAATTTAAAAAAAAAAAACTTTCTATTTTAGAGATCGTGCAAAACAAATACAATATAGTCACACTTAATGAAGAACTGTTCAAATAAAAATACGTTTGTACTTCACTAAGATTTAAAAGTTAAAAATGAAAACGAATCCTCCATTGATGTACTGGTTCAAGGCTGCTTATGTAAACTCTGACGTAGTAAACTTTCTTGTCGAGCTACACAACTTTCTGACACCTCCACAACTGTTTCTATAAATAATGTGTATTGTTTTCCGTTATGTTTTAACCTTACCTTGGTTGCTGAATGAAAAGTCCCCGAACTCTGAAGCTTGAGTCTGATGGGTAGCGATGACACGTTTCTGTTTTGTCCTAGAAAGCCTTGCATTCGTGCACTGAACGGTCCGCTCGCTGTGATCTCTGTTGTCTCACATTTTGCGGAGGAGTTTCGTGCTTTCAATACTTCAGCGATCACGCCCCTGTCTTGTTTTACGCAAACTGCAGTCCCATCCCAAACTCACGAAGCAGGAACACACCTTGTGTTCGTAGGTTTGGATTCAATATGCAAACTTTAAATTCAATCTACAGTATAGAGAAGGTAACTAAAAATGAACTCAACAGCCCATACAGACACACGCGCTCTGGCAACGAGCCCTTAAGCTGGGGACCGTGAACAAACACGTCATGCGTGAAATAAACGAAAAATACCTATTCTTGGCTTCTTGGAATCTCAATACTCCCGGCGCTGTATGCAGTGTCTGTTTCAAACACCACAATACCTGCACGTACATCCATTCACATACAGGTTGTACATTCACACACAGTATTGTTTTATTTTTAAGAATTCCGCACAGTACGGTGTTCGCTTCAGTACTCCAGGAGGATTAAGAAGTCGCCACCCTATCATGTGATGTATTCATTTGTTTAATTATTTTAAACGATTTAAAACTAATAAGAGGAGAGTCGTGATGAAGATCCCGTGTAAAGAGTATAATGCACGAGGCAACTTTCATGCTCTTGTTTTCTAATATGCAGTCGCCAGTTGAGCGACCATTATTAGCCAGGTTTCTCAAACGACAGTTCTTCATGTGATGTTACTGCTGGCATGGAGCGAAGTTGCTGAACAATGCCCCCTGCAACTCCTCGTTGATTTAATAAGCTGGCAGCAACAGTCGCTCTGCCCTCTAGTGGTGCTCATTTGAAGTACAGTTTTTTTTTATTTTTTCGTGTTTTATGATTGTTTTTCCTTTTGAAGAGGTTTTCCAAATATCGCGAGTGACACGGAAGTCTTGTCTACTTCATTTAGTGAATGAATCCAGCTCTTTGGAACGGTGATCACACCTCCCTGATAACTTACATCTGAGGCCCAGTTACACGGGTTCCCCTTTAGGACTACCTTCACAGATCAGCCTGTGAGAAATGGACTATGAAGCTTTGCAGGACGAATTCCATTAATGAGATATTGGGTTTAAAAGGTAAAAAGCCCTGAAACCTATTTTAACACGTGTTGATATGTCAAGGTACAATGTAACAGACCACTTGATGTATTTTGTAATTCAGCATTATCACAACATGCAAGAGTCCGGGCTTCATAAGGTTCAGTACAACAGAGAAACACACAGTGATACCTTCATCTCGTTGCCAGACCTTTAACCCATTATAATACAATTGATAGCATTGCTATCATGGAAAAACTATCAATTTCGTTTTTTTAAAAAAAAAGTGATTTGAATGCAGTATTTCTACAGATAAATGAATGCAATATAACAGAAGTTTACTGGTCTGTTACTGGGCACCTAGCATGTATATGAAATCCCAGACGAAGTCAAATAGATTCATTTAGACGTGTGGCCAACAAGAAAACGTTATCTCTGACAGCAGCATGAAAAGCCTGTCCGATAACACAAGCTCTTCTGGGTATGATGTCAGTCTCTTTGCACCCTTGCACATGGACACAAGCTCTCCTGGGTGTGATGTCAGTCTCTTTATCCCTTGCACATGGACACAAGCTCTCCTGGGTGTGCTGCCAGTCTCTTTGAACCCTTGCACATGGACACAAGCTCTTCTGGGTATGATGCCAGTCTCTTTATTCCTTGCACATGGACACAAGCTCTCCTGGGTGTGATGTCAGTCTCTTTGCACCCTTGCACATGGACATAAGCTCTCCTGGGTGTGATGTCAGTCTCTTTGAACCCTTGCACATGGACACAAGCTCTCCTGGGTATGATGTCAGTCTCTTTCCACAAACGCATTCCCTCGCCCATGAAATGTACTAAAAATGAGTCTTAGTTATATTATTAATTAACACAGCCTGACTGTGGCTCTTTGAGTCAAGGCCTTTGTTCCAACCATGTCTTTAATTCTGGATGGTAGGAGTATGGATAATTTGACATGATCCCTAAAAGTTGCGGGACAGTCTGCTCCGCCTCCTCTCCAGTCATTGCCCAGCAGAGGGAGACAGGAGCACAGTGTGACTGTAATGCAGGGTGACCACAACTGACAGGGACACTAACTGGTGCAGCTCTGAGGGACTGCAGAGCACATTAGCATTGGCATCAGCTCTTTCTTTACTGTGCTTTATACCGAACGGTCTTGTTTTGAAGCAGTTCCCTTGCTCTCTGTTTGTATTGCAATGTGTTTTTGTTTGAAGCAGTTCCCTTGTTCTCTGTTCGTATTGCAGTGTGTTTTTGTTTGAAGCAGTTCCCTTGCTCTCTGTTCGTATTGCGTGTGTTTTTGTTTGAAGCAGTTCCCTTGCTCTCTGTTCGTATTGCGTGTGTTTTTGTTTGAAGCAGTTCCCTTGCTCTCTGTTCGTATTGCAATGTGTTTTTGTTTGAAGCAGTTCCCTTGCTCTCTGTTCGTATTGCGTGTGTTTTTGTCTGAAGCAGTTCCCTTGCTCTCTGTTCGTATTGCGTGTGTTTTTGTTTGAAGCAGTTCCCTTGCTCTCTGTTCGTATTGCAATGTGTTTTTGTTTGAAGCAGTTCCCTTGCTCTCTGTTCGTATTGCAATGTGTTTTTGTTTGAAGCAGTTCCCTTGCTCTCTGTTTGTATTGCAATGTGTTTTTGTTTGAAGCAGTTCCCTTGCTCTCTGTTCGTATTGCGTGTGTTTTTGTTTGAAGCAGTTCCCTTGCTCTCTGTTCGTATTGCAGTGTGTTTTTGTTTGAAGCAGTTCCCTTGCTCTCTGTTCGTATTGCAATGTGTTTTTGTTTGAAGCAGTTCCCTTGCTCTCTGTTCGTATTGCAATGTGTTTTTGTTTGAAGCAGTTCCCTTGCTCTCTGTTCGTATTGCAGTGTGTTTTTGTTTGAAGCAGTTCCCTTGCTCTCTGTTCGTATTGCGTGTGTTTTTGTTTGAAGCAGTTCCCTTGCTCTCTGTTCGTATTGCAATGTGTTTTTGTTTGAAGCAGTTCCCTTGCTCTCTGTTCGTATTGCAATGTGTTTTTGTTTGAAGCAGTTCCCTTGCTCTCTGTTTGTATTGCAGTGTGTTTTTGTTTGAAGCAGTTCCCTTGCTCTCTGTTCGTATTGCAATGTGTTTTTGTTTGAAGCAGTTCCCTTGCTCTCTGTTCAGTATTGCAATGTGTTTTGTTTGAAGCAGTTCCCTTGCTCTCTGTTCAGTATTGCAGTGTGTTTTGTCTGAAGCAGTTCCCTTGCTCTCTGTTCGTATTGCGTGTGTTTTTGTTTGAAGCAGTTCCCTTGCTTTCTGTTCGTATTGCTTGTGTTTTTGTTTGAAGCAGTTCCCTTGCTCTCTGTTCGTATTGCAGTGTGTTTTTGTTTGAAGCAGTTCCCTTGCTCTCTGTTCGTATTGCAATGTGTTTTTGTTTGAAGCAGTTCCCTTGCTCTCTGTTCGTATTGCAGTGTGTTTTTGTTTGAAGCAGTTCCCTTGCTCTCTGTTCGTATTGCAGTCTGGTGATGAACACACACTCTGGAGGAATCACAGCCGCTGCACACTGCTTACTCAGGGCTTTACTTTATGTGCACCAGAAAACACTGCATGTTAAAATTAATAGAGAATTCCTCGTTGAAACAAAGACTTGGTCTGTCAGGGGTGCTTGAGGACTCAGATTGAACCTCTCAGGATTCGAACTCTACCAGCCCACTTTTCTAATGCACATTACAGCAGTTAACATATGCATTAGTCTGCTTACCTTGAATGCACAAGGCTTTGTGATGATAACCCTCTTATAAAATTGTTCAATAAAACTGTCTGATTTTACACTAAAATATATTCCCTGGAGTCTGTTTATTTCATTCTCTTATAGTTCATTGTATAGTGTCAGGAACAACCAGGGATTGCATGTCAACCTTCAATCACTGGCAGCTACCAATAGTAATCAATACAGCTGGAGGAGCACACTCTCCCTCCACATGAAACCAGCTAGGAAATGCACCTCTCTGCCAGCCAGACAGCAGCAGTAGGAATAATAAACATCACCTTCAAAGGTAAGCTCCATGACACACAGGAAGCACTGCAGGAATACAATGGCACAGCACTGTGTTTTTATTCTCAAAATCTCACTTTCGTTATACTGATAACATTGAACAGAAAACATTGATAACACTAATTTATGCAGCATAAGCTTGTGCCCGGATGACAATATCAGGTAGGGGGTAGGTTTAGGGGTAGGGGTTAGGTTTAGGGGTATGGGGGTTAGGGGTAGGGGTTAGGTTTAGGGGTAGGGGGTAGGTTTAGGGGTAGGGAGTAGGTTTAAGGGTATGGGGGTTAGGGTTAGGGGTTAGGTTTAGGGGTAGAGGGTAGGTTTAGGGGTAGGAAGTAGGTTTAGGGGTATGGGGGTAGGGGTTAGGTTTAGGGGTAGAGGGTAGGTTTAGGGGTAGGGGGTAGGTTTAGGGGTATGGGGGTTAGGGTTAGGGGTTAAGTTTAAGAGTGAGGTGTAAGTCGCATATGACATGGCGCGGACTGAAGTTGCGCATGGACAAAAAAAAGGTGTTTATAATTGTAAATGAGGAAAGGTGAATAATGGAGTAACGTGACTTTTAGTTCAGTTAGTTCTGTTCAAGGGAAAAAAGAAGCCTTTAAAAATATGATTTGCCAAAGACGACCCGTTTAAGGATAGTTGTTGGTTTTTTGTTTTTTGTGAGTTGGTTTTTGTGTTTTGTCTGGGTGCTGACGGGAGTCGTAGCTGTATGTATTCTAGTGGCACAGCTGGATTTTGTTTTCCTATATTTTTGTAAACAAGTTTAGAATTAAAGGTAAAGGATGAGAGATTTGGTAGAATGTTGTGTTTGTGAGTGTGTGAGTTAAGTGTACCCTACCCCATTAGTTAGCACTGTAGTGTATTCTTTCTCGGAGCGCAGTGCTGTGATGTCAAATAGTCCAGGATGCTCACTGTCAGACCCGCAGAGCCCCAGTGCTGTAGATTACACGCGTCGGGAAGGTGACTGCATATTGGCCTATATAATTATTATTTTATTATTTGTTTATTTAGTCTAAAGGGTTATTTACTACCTTCAATGATTTAAATGCTTTTAATGTCAACATTTCTGTTGTTTCTTGTTTTCATCCTGGTCTGGGTCACAGGGGAGTTACTGAGCTCCTTTCACTGTGTGTTGAACTCTTCAAAGTGATGGTAGATCAGTAATGGGTCTGAGCATTGTGCTCCCTCTAGTGGTGAATCTCGGAATTAGGGATCAGGAATGGGTCTGAGCATTGTGCTCCCTCTAGTGGTGAATCTCGGAATTAGGGATCAGGAATGGGTCTGAGCATTGTGTTCCCTCTAGTGGTGAATCTCGGAATTAGGGATCAGGAATGGGTCTGAGCATTGTGCTCCCTCTAGTGGTGAATCTCGGAATTAGGCTTTTCAACAGAGTGAGGATTTCTCACATTGCTCCACCAACCCCTCAGCTTTTCTTTGTCCAGAATTGAGTATTTTGAATTTGAAACGCATTTATTGAATGAAATGTACCCTCATCAACAGCATAACATTTTTTGTAGCGTATATTAGTTAGGCAGTTTATAATATATGTTGTAATAAAATCTTTAAAATGAATGTAATTTCCAAACCCCCACAAGAGGGCAATAATGAATAACATGCCAGTAACTCGCATTAAAAAATAACCATCAAATACTGTCGTTGTACTGCAATCCAGCTAGGTTTACCATAATGCTGTGCAGCATAACACTACCAATACCTGATTTAATCTGTACAGTAATGAGCTTTTATATAAAAAGGATTGAGGCTCATCAGCAGAAGTTTCTTGGATAGGTCATTTAACCCCACCAGTGCCTGTGTGACTACAGACAGACAGACAGACAGACAGACAGACAGACAGACAGGTACTCAGCTTCATTACATATCTATAGATAGATAGATAGATAGATAGATAGATAGATAGATAGATAGATAGATGCCCACAATAAAGAACAGGCTTGCTTGTAAAGTCACTAGTTCTGAAATGAAGCTGATTGTCTCATTATGATCATATGAAACGCAGTGCATCCTGACACTAGAAGGCTGAAATGGAATGTGGGTCTACCTCCCAGTGAATCTGCTCCTGTATAGCGTTAACAGGACTGGTCGCTTGTGAGACAGAGGAGGGCGTATTCAAAGTGCCCTTGTCACTCCTCTTGGTGTTGAGTGGAAGTGTTCAGGGGCTCTGGACAGACTGGCTTTATTACAGCTTCAGACTGCATCAAGGAGCTGTGTTTGCTGCCCTTTATTTTAGTGGCTGTTTATATTGCTGCCTCAGAGTCTTTGGAAGCTGCCGCTGTGATCTGCTGACAGCACAGAAGTTCTCATTGCCTATTTGTGGAAATAGGACAGAGGTGTGGAGGTGTAATAGCTCCAAGTGTCTTATCAGCTTAAGGGATAGAGGTCAGGGGAGATTTGCCATCACTTTCACACACAGTGTCAGACAAGTTTGAGCTATAAGGTGTAGCCTGAAGGTTCTAAAATACATTTTCTTCATTTTCACGGTACCCCTCATCATTGCAGAGTCACACATTTCATTTCCACAAAGATGTTAGAATCACAGGGACATTCTCCTGCATTCTAGTAGCTGTTCAGGGTCCTGTGTATTGTTCCTGCTTTGCTGAAGCTGCATACCAGGTGATGTATTTATTCAGAAAAGGGACGTCATACCTAAGGACCAACATGGCTTTTATTTCACACCAAAAATAATAAATAATCATTGGTTTTGTTATCAGCTTCATATTACTGTTGGAACAACAACCAATTGGGGGCAAAGTATAAAGAAACCTCAATTTCACGAGACCATGAACCACAGAACTGGATCCCAATACACAATGTGCACATTTCATCTACCTGTGCAATAACCCAGAATAGCAAGGGTCTGTGTCGAATTCCACAGAACTGGAGCCCAAATACACAATGTGTTTCATTTCATTTACCTGTGCAATAACCCGGAATATCAAGATCTGTGTCGAACTCCACAGGACTGGAGCCCAAATACACAATGTGTTTCATTTCATTTACCTGTGCAATAACCCGGAATATCAAGGTCTGTGTCGAACTCCATAGGACTGGAGCCCAAATACACAATGTGCTTCATTTCATTTACCTGTGCAATAACCCGGAATATCAAGGTCTGTGTCGAATTCCACAACTATGCAAGATGCAAAACCACGTGGAATAAAAGCGAAACTACTGGGGGCCTCTGTGCAGTCACAGCTTTCACTCCAGTCTTTAATGAACTGCACTCGCAAATTAAAGAAATCTTACTTCAAGGTCGTTCTAGAAGTTTACCACAGTAACTGCACAGAGATTCTGTTTTCCCCATGCATTTACATGTATTTACTATGCTTTATAGTATACCACAGTCATTTTTTACAATGGTCAAAACTGTTTTTTTTGTTTGTTTGTTTGTTTTGACAAAAAGAAAATTATTAACAATAATACACTCTCTACGACTATAGTGCCAGTATTTGTCATTCGTTTATCGTATGCGTTTATGATTTTAGCAGCTAGCCTTTGTCTACGTAAGTCAGTTTTTAAGCAAAGGGATTTAAAGCAAGCTCTTATTGAACACTCATATTGAACAAACAACATAATTAACGCATGAAAATGTTTGCAATCACAAAGGGACTGCCAAGGAGGGAGTTCTCTGTTTACTTTAATTATACCCACGAGGCCTATGTGCTAATTTAATTAAACTGCAGCTCAGGTTATCTTCTTTTAAACAAGCGACTCCAATTACTCGCACCCAGAAGCATTCAGACACCACGTTGTTTAATTCAAAGAGAATCCTCTACTCTTTTAAGACCGTGAAGAGTTTCCTCAAAGCTCCTGATCAGTTGCTCGCAGCGCTCTGGCACAGGTGCGGACAGAGGGTAATTACCTTATATACACACCTGTACAAAACATTAAACCACTTAAGATTTTTCATTAAAACCCTTTACTGTGATTTCATCGTTCGTGCATTATTAAATCCCATACATGTCCCAATAACAAAAGCCTTTACGAGAAACCAGTTCCACAACTCACTTCCAATTAAAAAAAAAATCATATTATTTGTACAAATACAATTAACACGACTCCTTCAAGCACGATTTGCTGGCTCGGATTAATTAGCAATACAGTCAAGAAAACGAATGGTGCAGCTTAGAATAAAGATCTTAAGGCTGGGTCTTAAACTGACTGAACAATACAAGCAAAGCAGGGATCTACAGACACATGTTAAATCAATACAGAAACGAGTAGGTGGGTAAAAGACAGAGCAGTCAGTGTCACGTTTTCCAAGTCGGGTCCCCGGTTGACTCTCGATAGTAATTTGTTTTTCCAGTCTCAAGGCAGAGCTGCAATCCTCTTACAATGTACCTGACTAGAAATGGATTATATCTTCTAACTCCTACGGTTACACTGCCGGTGACTTACAAGGGCGTACTGGGGAAAAAAATACATCTACAATTGACCCGTTTCTAATAACCGAACGCATGAAATCTAATGATCTGCTACTCAAATGGGAATACCTTGACTTCAGAAGTTTGTATTAATGTATTTATTTCAGATTAGCTGGAGGTTGTTTTTTTTAAATTATGTAAATTTTGCAGTTATGTATCAGATATGCCTATAGGTATTGGTGCTGCGCTTGTGTAAATGGTGATTTTGGGCAAGGTGCTCTGCAGGGTGCTGCGCTTGTGTAAATGGTGAGTTTGGGAAAGGCGGTGCTGTCTCTCCAGGGTGCTGCGCTTGTGTAAATGGTGAGTTTGGGTAAGGCGGCGCTGTCTCTCCAGGGTGCTGCGCTTGTGTAAATGGTGAGTTTGGGTAAGGCAGTGCTCTCTCTCCAGAGTGCTGCGCTTGTGTAAATAGTGAGTTTGGGTAAGGCGGCGCTGTCTCTCCAGGGTGCTGCGCTTGTGTAAATGGTGAGTTTGGGTAAGGCGGGGCTGTCTCTCCAGGGTGCTGCGCTTGTGTAAATGGTGAGTTTGGGTAAGGCAGCACTGTCTCTCCAGGGTGCTGCGCTTGTGTAAATGGTGAGTTTGGGTAAGGCGGGGCTGTCTCTCCAGGGTGCTGCGCTTGTGTAAATGATGAGTTTGGGTAAGGCGGCGCTGTCTCTCCAGGGTGCTGCGCTTGTGTAAATGGTGATTTTGTGTAAAGCTGCGCTGTCTCTCCAGGGTGCTGCGCTTGTGTAAATGGTGAGTTTGGGTAAGGTGCTGTCTCTCCAGGGTGCTGCGCTTGTGTAAATGGTGAGTTTGGTAAGGCGGCGCTGTCTCTCCAGGGTGCTACGCTTGTGTAAATGGTGAGTTTGGGTAAGGCGGCGCTGTCTCTCCAGGGTGCTGCGCTTGTGTAAATAGTGAGTTTGGGTAAGGCGGTGCTGTCTCTCCAGGGTGCTGCGCTTGTGTAAATGGTGAGTTTGGGTAAGGCGGCGCTGTCTCTCCAGAGTGCTGCGCTTGTGTAAATGGTGAGTTTGGGTAAGGCGGCGCTGTCTCTCTAGGGTGCTGCGCTTGTGTAAATGGTGAGTTTGGGTAAGGCGGCGCTCTCTCTCCAAGGTGCTGCGCTTGTTCTCATCTTGCGCTCTGGAGGTTCTTTTTTATAACGCCTGCTGAGAGAACCAGAAAGGATGAGCTGGTGTCCCATGACAATAAAACACTAAGCTTCAATCAGACTTTGGATGCAAGTTTGCAATCTTTCTTCTTTCTTCTTTTTTATTTTCTTTTTGTTGATGCTGCAGACCGTGATGTTATTATATGGTCTGCACTGGTGTGATTAATGCATTCCCGTTGATTTGCGCGTGGAAGCAGAATCCCGTACCTGGGATTTACAAAAAGCGAACGAAAAGAGAAGAAACACCCCGGAGAATTACAACTCTAGAAGCCGAGGAGACGCATCATGAAGCAGGAATGACCTCCGTTTTAACGCTTTGACATTTTAAAGCGGCGTGTTTCTAACCCCGAAATGGTGAGTGTTGGTGTGTGTGTGTGTTTGTGTGCATATATATATTAGCCTTTTTCAGGTAAATCGTCAATGTTATTTTAATTTCCAAAATCATAATTTATCTCGTCAGTCCCTGAATTTGTTCGGAGACAATTATATTGTAACATTGATTGCATCAAACAAATATATAATATTAGTTCACAGTCTAAACACTTCCAAATAGAAAACCACACTCTAACAGCGGTCAATACTGAAAGAGGCTGAATGTATTGCAATACTTTATTATATTCAACACAATAACACGATGTCGCTTATTGTTGTTTATTCTTGTAGGCTGTAAAAAGTACTGTAATGATATAATACTATATTAAACTGACATTAACACATTGCCTAACTAATATTAAATCATAGATTTCAATGCATGATACACATGCTTCTTACTGTATATTTAAGATAAGGTAAATCATAGATTTCAATGCATGATACACATGTTTCTTACTGTATATTTAAGATAAGGTACATCATAGGTTTCAATGTATGATACACATGCTTCTTACTGTATATTTAAGATAAGGTAAATCATAGGTTTCAATGTATGATACACATGTTTCTTACTGTATATTTAAGATAAGGTACATCATAGGTTTCAATGTATGATACACGTGTTTCTTGCTGTATATTTAAGATAAGATTGACACTAACAAGGGGTCACTTTGCTGGCCTTGCATATCTAAAAGGTAACGCGAGGATTAGTTCAGTTTAGCCAGACATCCACTGTCGATTACACAAGAATCCATACCTGCCTCTCAGCCATTACACAATATCAGCTATTATACCCAACAGATGTTCCCTAAATTACAAAACTAGCGACTGTTCAAAACCAGGACTCGCAATAAAGTACTGAGAGTGAATGCGCCTGTGGTATCTGATGAAACAAACGTGGAATTAACAAATATGTAAATACATTAAATACGCAAAGCTAATTACTCAAACAAATATCACATATTTTCATATTATTAAAAAAAAATCTGAATTCTGAAGTTGCATGGCTAAATGATATATTACTGTTCTAGAAAGAGCTGCGTTATTTCACTATGTAAAAATCTGAATTCTGAAGTTGCATGGCTAAATGATATATTACTGTTCTAGAAAGAGCTGCTTTATTTCACTATGTAAAAATCTGAATTCTGAAGTTGCATGGCTAAATGATATATTACTGTTCTAGAAAGAGCTGCTTTATTTCACTATGTATTTCTGTTGTCCACAGAGACGTGTGAAGTTGCTCTTGAAGGATTGATATCATTTACAGCCTCGCTCTGGACACCTACAGGACGATGGGTAATATTCCAAAACACACCTCCAGGACGATGGGTAATATTCCAAAACACACCTCCAGGACGATGGGTAATATTCCAAAACACACCTCCAGGACGATGGGTAATATTCCAAAACACACCTACAGGACGATGGGTAATATTCCAAAACACACCTCCAGGACGATGGGTAATATTCCAAAACACACCTCCAGGACGATGGGTAATATTCCAAAACACACCTCCAGGACGATGGGTTTTATTCCAAAACACACCTCCAGGACGATGGGTAATATTCCAAAACACACCTACAGGACGATGGGTAATATTCCAAAACACACCTACAGGATGATGGGTAATATTCCAAAACCCTTCAGAGCCTTCCTGTTGGAGTTATCTAACCATCCACGGTGGCGCCACCTTCAGTTAAAAGGCTCGTATAGAAAGCTGCCCTTGTATACGTCAATACTGTGGTTCCTGTTGGGGGTGTTGACATTCCCCTGCAATGTCCAGTGTTTAATCTTTAAAGTAGGGGTCCTGGGACCCTGGGACTGTGACCCATTATTTTCCAAAGCCCTTCCCAACATTGCAGCTCAACTAGCAGTGGACCGGGCCAACAACGACGTGTCACTGGATTTAGGCTACAAGTTAGACTTTGTGGTGCTCCGAGAAGACTGTGAAACATCCACCGCACTGTCTGGATTCGTGGGCTATGAACACTCCGCCTCTGCTATCCTCGGCCCTCTGAACCCAGGCTACTGTGATGCCGCTACACTTCTGAGCAAGAACTGGGACAAGGCCATTTTCTCTTGGGCTTGTATCAACTACGAACTGGATACAGTGAAGAGCTTCCCTACCTTCTCTAGGACTCTACCCTCGCCTACACGCGTGCTGTTCAGCCTCATGAAACACTTCAGCTTGGCGAACGTGGGCATCGTTTCTTCCAATGAGGATGTGTGGGTGGACACCGCTAGCAGGGTGGCCGATTCCCTCAGGAACGCGGGGCTGCCTGTTGGCATCGTCATTTCCTTGGGTTATGGACCCGCGGGGATAGAGCAGACTCTTCAACAAATTAAAAGCGTGGGTCAGCTGAAGAGTGAGTATGGCTGTTTAGCTTTTATAATTATAATAACACAACACAGCACAAAGGAGTGGCAACCAAAAGCTTTAACATGTGTTTTCTTACCTTTTATTAGCATTAGGACCAGACTAGTAAGTCCCCTTTTTCCCAGTTGAAGAGCTTTGTTTTTAGTAAAATACACACAGCTCCAGATTAAACATTGCTGCTGCTGCCTATTACCTAATCACTTCAGGTCAGTGGTCTCGAGGCAATCGGATACAACACAGGCCTGCAAGCAAGAGGGAAGCCAGTAAGATGGAGTGTAATGGTTTATATTCAAACGTATGCACTCCTACAAAGATCAACCAAATGACTTGAAATGCAAATGATCCCATTGTGTTTCCATGGGATCTGGTATTAGTGAAGGATCCCATTGTGTTTCCTCTGATGGCACCCTGTTTAAACCATGGGATCTGGTATTAGTGAAGGATCCCATTGTGTTTCCTCTGATGGCACCCTGTTTAAACCATGGGATCTGGTATTAGTGAAGGATCCCATTGTGTTTCCATGGGATCTGGTATTACTCCAGGTTAAAGAAATCTTTGTGTGCAAGTCTTGCTTTCAGGTAGTCTTGCACTTCCTTGGTCATTTCACCCCTGCAACCCCTTCCCTGTCATTACCCAACCATCTGCTTCTATTGACTGTAATGTGATTGGACCCAGAAGACACTGGTCGAGTGAAATGGCCTAGGAAGTAAGTAAGAATAGCAAACTGTGAACTTTTCTTAACCTGTTATTGTACCAGATATCATGTTTTAAATGGAAATCCATGTTCAAGACATTTTAGAACAATGCAGAAACTTGGATGACACATGCGATTTGTAGAATTATTTAATAGCTTCTAATACGTTAAAGAACAACTTGGTTTGGGCTTTAAATATTGATCTATGTGTACAACTTACTCGTGTTGATCTTCTTCTTTGTGTACAGCTTACTCGTGTTGATCTTCAATGTGTACAGATTAGTCGTGTTGATCTTCTATATGTATAGATTAGCGGTGTTGATCTTCAATGTGTACAGATTAGTCGTGTTGATCTTCTATGTGTACAGCTTACTCGTGTTGATCTTCTATGTGTACAGCTTACTCGTGTTGATCTTCTATGTGTACAGATTAGTCATGTTGATCTTCAATGTGTACAGCTTACTCGTGTTGATCTTCAATGTGTACAGCTTACTTGTGTTGATCTTCTTCTATGTGTACAGCTTACTCGTGTTGATCTTCTATGTGTACAGCTTTCTTGTTTTGTTTGCTTTTAACCTTATGCTTTCCTGCTATACTCTTTTAAACTATAATACAGATGCATTCTTTTGCCTCTTATCGGTGAGTCTGCTTCGTTAGTTTACCTCTGCCAGAAGAGCTATTCTCCTACTCTACCGGCTGGCCTGGAAGAGCAGGAGAGAAGGTGGCTTCAATTCAGTGAAGGAATGCACCTTACTATAGAATACACCCTCTATAGTATAGATTATTATTATTATTTATTTATTAGCAGACGCCCTTAGCCAGGGCGACTTACAATTGTTACAAGATATCACGTTATTTTTACATACAATTACCCATTTATACAGTTGGGTTTTTACTGGAGAAATCTATGTAAAGTACCTTGCTCAAGGGTACAGCAGCAGTGTCCCCCACCGGGGATTGAACCCACGACCCTCCGGTCAAGAGTCCAGAGCTCTAACCACTACTCCACACTGCTGCCCATTGCATCAGAACTATTTGTTCATCTGTGTCCCTTATCGCAAAGTTCTAATTCTTTTCAATATGTAATCTACACTATTCCTTATCAATATGTAATCGACTCTATTCCTTATCAATTTGTAATCTATACTATTCCTTTCAATATGTAATCTACACTATTCCTTATCAATATGTAATCGACACTATTCCTTATCAATATGTAATCTACACTATTCCTTATCAATATGTAATCGACACTATTCCTTTCAATATGTAATCTACACTATTCCTTTCAATATGTAATCTACACTATTCCTTTCAATATGTAATCTACACTATTCCTTTTCAATATGGAATCATCAACACTATTTCTTTTTCAACCCCACCCCCTGTTATTTACGTGGCCCTGAAAGTATATTTTCATCTTCTTTGTCGGTTTAACGAAAGGTATGAATCTGCAGATTGTTCTAGAAGTGTATGTGTCATGTGCACGGTGTCTCATTCTGAGTGGTTCCCTGGATAATTGTTCTAGAAGTGTATGTGTCGTGTGCACGGTGTCTCATTCTGTATGGTACCCTGGATAATTGTTCTAGAAGTGTATGTGTCGTGTGCACGGTGTCTCATTCTGTATGGTTCCCTGGATTCTTCTTCAGGAGCAGCTATGGTAGCTGTATCTGAAATCCATGACTGATGATAGATACGAGGCAGCGCTCCTGAAACAATAAGAGGGAGCCCTGCAACACCTGACAATGACGGAGCCCAATGGTTCTGTACACAGCATCCACACACCCTCCTTTGTTTGATGGTTTTCATTGATCGAATGCTTTTCAGACCTTATCCCCAGACTCTGCTCCTGCAAGCATGTGTTCTTTGTTGGTTATAACAGCTGCTGGCAAACTGCCTAACAACAGAAAGCTGTAAAAAGCACACTTGTCAGCTGTTTTGTAGAAGTGCCAGAAGTCCTAATTAAGGATATACTTGTTGGAAGCTGTACACCATTTATATGAGAGCAGGAGCGGTGCAGTTCTTGGGTAGCTGGTGTTTAGTTGCGTAATGTTAACCGTCAAACAGAAAGGTAATGGATGCATTGCACACTGCAATGAATGAAGCTATCAATCAATTGAAATGGCCACTGTAGCAGTATCAGGCTTGGTTGCAGTGTGTGTTCAGTTCTATGCCCTGTAGAAGCCCTGAGGCCGTGCCCAGGGCCCTGCTTGGTTGCAGTGTGTGTTTATGTCACTATTCACTGTAGTTTGTTTTGTGTGTTTCAGTCATTATCATGTGCATGCACTCTGTACTGATTGGAGGTGAGGAGCAGGCTGCCTTCCTGGTGAAAGCCAATGAAATGGGGTTGACAGATGGGAGATACGTCTTTTTACCGTATGACACTTTGCTCTACAGTCTCCCATACAAAAGCAACTCCTTCTTCGTGTTGGGCAACAACAGCCAGCTCCGAGAAGCGTACGACTCGGTATTGACAATCACAGTGGAGTCCGGGGAGAGCTCATTTTACGAAGCCTTCGACAAGGCAAAACAGCAGGGGGAGATAAAGACACTGCTGCAACCGGAACAGGTAGCGTGGCTTTTTCTTAACCCTTTATCTTGTGTCTCTGTGTGACAAGAACCATGTTCACGACTTGGACAAATTGGTCCATTTCATGTGTGTGGCCATATTAGCAAAAGCTCCAGGGGTATATAACGTTTTTATCTTTAACACATGCTCCAGCAACTTCCACACTTCCAGAATCATCTACACACAATTCACTTCATCCCAAACCTTTAATACCTACCTTCATTTCACTATCAGATTGCAAATGCATTGCTCTTCATCACCACACTGAGATGATTGAAACACACATTCTCTATACAGCACACACTATTTGTAAATTAACCACACTGTTTGTAAATTAACCATATTGTTTATAAATTAACCGCACTGTTTGTAAATTAACCATACTGTTTATAAATTAACCATACTGTTTGTAAATTAACCATACTGTTTATAAATTAACCATACTGTTTGTAAATTAACCATACTGTTTATAAATTAACCATACTGTTTATAAATTAACCATACTGTTTGTAAGTTAACCATGCCGGTGTTAAGGGCTCACAGTGAACATGTGGATTTCCATTTCTTCAGGTCTCGCCCCTGTTTGGCACAATCTACAATGGCATTTATCTCATGGCCAAAGCCATGGACAACGCCAGGAAGTTTGGTGTCTGGGTCACCGGAACTACCTTGCCCAAATACATCAGGAACGTGACATTTAACGGGTTCAACCAGAGGATTGGGACCGATGGCAAGGGGGGCAGCGTGACCAACTACGTCATCCTGGACTCAAACGGGCAAAGCAGCCAGCTGTACAGCACCTACGTGATAGACATGTCCTCGGAACTGCTGAGCTTCATGAGCAGATCCATTCACTTCCCCGGGGGGGCCCCGCCCCCCGCTGATTCCACTTGCTGGTTTGATCCGTATTCCATCTGCACCGGAGGTAACATGTCTCTTGTATCTGTATTTATTTCTGCATTTTTCCTTCACTCTTTGGTTCCCAAATTATGAACAGTCTTTGATATAATCATTTTAAAGTGATTGCTCAGGAATCAAAGGGTTAATAAGGGGAAGTACAGGACCCTTTGTAAATGAGATGCAAAGCTCAAGGGTTCTATCCTGATTACCCCCTCCTCTCCACTTCATCATCAACCTTGACCCCTGACGACCGTCCCCGACCCCGCCCCACCTCTGACACCGCCCCCGGCCTGACCCTGACCCTGACCCCGACCCCGACCCAGACCCTGACCCTGACCCCATCCCAAATCCTGCCCCAGCCCCTGACCCAGACCTCGACCCTGCCCCAAACCCCACCCCCACCTCCCGATCCTGCCCCTGCCCCACCTCTGACCCGCCCCGACCCGCCCCTGACCCTGCACATGCACTGCAGCAGATAAAAAGTCTCTCTTTAAACTGTTGCTTTTTATCTTCCAGGTGTGGAGCTGACCTTTGTGATTCTGGTGTTTGCCCTCATCTTCACTTTGTGTCTGGGCGGTGTGGGGTTACATCTTCTCATAAGGTCAATATCACTTTTAATACTGATGTCTTCCTAATCAGAGGAAGAATGGAACTGGGTTTGTAGAAATGGCATAAGCATGCTTTTAATATTTAAAATCCCAACACACAGGTTCAATTTACAGGTGTTTCTGCACCGGCAGCTATTCCAGTAGCAGACTTTCTGAATGGCTGCACACATACCTTTTAATTCTGTGTGTCCACCCACACACACCCTAACCCACCCAGTGGCAGCCCTGATACACTGGGTAACTGCACCCCACACACCCCCTAACCCACCCAATATGAATCTCACCATGAATGCCCTGGGTATTCAGACCCTCTCTTCATTGAAATGGCTCAGTTCTGTGTGGCTCCTCCTTGCTGTTTTGCAGACCCTCTCTTTATTGAAATGGCTCAGTTCTGTGTGGCTCCTCCTTGCTGTTTTGCAGACCCTCTCTTCATTGAAATGGCTCAGTTCTGTGTGGCTCCTCTTTGCTGTTTTGCAGACCCTCTCTTTATTGAAATGGCTCAGTTCTGTGTGGCTCCTCTTTGCTGTTTTGCAGACCCTCTCTTCATTGAAATGGCTCAGTTCTGTGTGGCTTTCCCCTCTCTTCATTGAAATGGCTCAGTTCTGTGTGGCTCCTCCTAGCTGTTTTGCAGACCCTCTCTTCATTGAAGTGTCTCAGTTCTGTGTGGCTCCTCCTTGCTGTTTTGTGTAACATGTAACCTGTCCTCTTACAGGCGACACCTCCAGCAGAACCAGCTTGTGAAAGGACCCAATAAAATGGTGCTGTCCCTGGAGGATCTGACCTTCATCAGCCCTCAGATGAGCAAAAGAGTACGTCTGCAGCAACAGGGTTTTAAGCATTCCACAGGCTTCTTCCAGCTCCATAACAGCAATCAAATAAACCCCCTCCTTATTCGTTGCATTGAGGCACTGCGGAATGTGCATTTCAGACATGCTCGAAGCATCATGAGAGCTGAACCCACCGGAGAGGCTGTGGATGGGATCAGCAAGGGCAGCGGACTTTAAAAAACCCACAATTTAAAGCTTTGTGAATACGGCTCATCAGGCTGCACAAAGCAGCTCTCTAGATATTAAAGCTTTGTGAATACGGCTCATCAGGCTGCACAAAGCATCTCTCTAGATATTAAAGCTTTGTGAATACGGCTCATCAGGCTGCACAAAGCAGCTCTCTAGATATTAAAGCTTTGTGAATACGGCTCATCGGGCTGCACAAAGCAGCTCTCTAGATATTAAAGCTTTGTGAATACGGCTCATCAGGCTGCACAAAGCATCTCTCTAGATATTAAAGCTTTGTGAATACGGCTCATCAGGCTGCACAAAGCAGCTCTCTAGATATTAAAGCTTTGTGAATACGGCTCATCAGGCTGCACAAAGCAGCACTAGATAGCATCAAGTCTGTAACCTTTTCATTTCTCTTTTTAGAAGCTGACACTCAATGGAGTGAGTGAATCAAAAAGCACCAATGAAGGGAGGAGTGTGAAATCCACGGCGCAATCTCAATCGATGAAGAGCATCACCGACGCAACACAAGACACGTCCAATATAGCGGTTTATGAGGTACATAGACGCAGCCTCAGAGCCTGATGCTGGTGCTTTACACCCATCCTGGATCTTTACACCCATCCTGGATCTTTACACCCATCCTGGATCTTTACACACAACCTGATGCTTTACACACAGCATGGTGCTTTACACACAGCCTGGATCTTTACACACAGCCTGGATCTTTACACACAGCCTGATGCTTTACACACAACCTGATGCTTTACACACAGCCTGGATCTTTACACCCATCCTGGATCTTTACACACAGCCTGATGCTTTACACACAACCTGATGCTTTACACACAGCCTGGATCTTTACACCCATCCTGGATCTTTACACCCAGCCTGGATCTTTACACCCATCCTGGATCTTTACACACAGCCTGATGCTTTACACACAGCATGGTGCTTTACACACAGCCTGGATCTTTACACACAGCCTGGATCTTTACACACAGCCTGATGCTTTACACACAACCTGATGCTTTACACACAGCCTGGATCTTTACACCCATCCTGGATCTTTACACACAGCCTGATGCTTTACACACAGCCTGATGCTTTACACACAGCCTGGATCTTTACACACAACCTGATGCTTTACACACAGCCTGGATCTTTACACACAACCTGATGCTTTACACACAGCCTGGTTCTTTACACACAGCATGGTGCTTAAAGTAATCCTTGAGTAAAGAAATGTGGCACCCATGAAATGTTTCAGTGGACCAGCTATTCTGGAGTATATATATATATATATATATATATATATACAGTTGTACCTACACATCATTACAATGTTATTATGCATAGTTACAATGTACGCAATGTGTAAATCTTTTAACATGATATATGTAAGTACACAATTCTATCAGAAAAGGGTTAGGAGTGTTAGAGTTAGGATTAGGTTTCGAGTTAGCTTAGGGTAAGGTTAGGTTATGGTCAGGGTTAAGGGTTAGAGTTAAATCATGCAATGAGTGTAATATATATATATATATATATATATATATATATATATATATATATATATATATATATATATATATATATATATATATATATATATATTAGGATTTTAATAGAAGTGATACTCTTTTTGTAATAGACATTTCTTGGCTAAGCAGATCTTGCTCTATATATGCTTATATATTAATGCACTCGTTGAAACTATATGCTGGGGTATTGGGATCATTGACTGCAATCACCACACTGCTGCTTCACTGTAGTAACTGTGCTGTTCCTGTAACGACAGGGGGACTGGGTTTGGCTGAAGAAGTTTGAAGACGGAGCTTTCAGAGAAATAAGAGCGAGCACGACCAGCATTCTGAGAAAAGTATGTGCATTGCATAGGGGTGGTTTGAAGCAATGGGGCTTTGTTTTGAAGCAAACTGCAAAGACAAAGGCACATTCTCAGAGAGGAATACAAGTTTTGTATCTGTAAAAAAAAAAGAAAATGTGCGTATGTAGGAATGGTTCTTTTATTGCCCTGAATAGATTTTTACCCCCAAATTAATACTATTTTAAAGTGGAGAACATTGCCTCTTAGGAAATGTATTTTTCTTCTTCTTGGTGTACAGGTTGTCATATATTCATGCCTTATGAGACACACACACACACACACAGGCTCACACAGACACACACACACACAGACACAAGCACACACACACAGACACAAGCACACACACACACACACACACAGACACACACACACAGGCTCACACAGACACACACACACAGAGTCACACAGGCACACACACACAGACACAGGCTCACACAGACACACACACAGGCTCACACAGACACACACAGGCTCACACAGGCACACACACGCATACAGTCTCACCAGGCACACCCACCCAAGAACAACTATAGTTAGCAACTTAAACATGATTTAGTTGTATTTATGTATTTGTGTTGTTCAGCTTGCTCCTGTATTGCTGTGTTTATAACTGTGTGTTCATTCATGCTTGTTGTTCAGCTTGCTCCTGTATTGCTGTGTTTATAACTGTGTGATCATTCATGCTTCTCCTCCTCCTCCTGCCCTGGCTAGATGAAGGATTTGCGCAACGAGAATGTGAACCCGTTCCTGGGGTTCTTCTCAGACAGCAGTGTGAATGCTGTTGTGACAGAGCATTGCTCTCGGGGAAGCCTGCAGGATCTGCTCAGAAACGACGATGTGAAACTCGACTGGATGTTCAAGTCCTCTCTGGTGCTGGATCTTATCAAGGTAAAGGCTGCTGTTACAGTAATAATAATAATTTCATAAACCCTACCAGCTGTGTAGGTCTCACCTGTGCAGTTTGGGAAGTCGTATTGCACTGGGTTAAACACATCTCTCAGTTTGCATGCATTGCTTTCAGAGTGTCTGTTACACTTGCACTTCCTAGTTCATTTCACCTCAGCAAGGCCTCGGGGTCAAATCATGCCATTGACTGCATAGCATGACAGTGGAGAGGAAACTAAACTATGAAAGAAGACAACTACGTGGTAATCTGATTCAAGCATTCAAAATCCTAAAAGGTATAGACAATGTCGACCCAGGGGACTTTTTCAACCTGAAAAAAGAAACAAGGACCAGGGGTCAAAAATGGAGATTAGATAAAGGGGAATTCAGAACAGAAAATAGGAGGCACTTTCTTTACACAGAGAATTGTGAGGGTCTGGGACCAACTCCCCTGTAATGTTGTTGAAGCTGACATCCTGGGATCCTTCAAGAAGCTGCTTGATGAGATTCTGGGATCAATAAGCTACTAACAACCAAACAAGCAAGATGGGCCGAATGGTCTCCTCTCGTTTGTAACCTTTCTTAAGAAAGAAGTACTGGAGCGAATTTCACTCGACAAGTGAAATGACCCAGGAAGAGCAAGACCTGCAAACTGAGAGATTTCTTTATCCAGGTGTGGCCCCGAGTACTGCAGACTGAGAGCTTTCTTTATCCAGGTGTGGCCCCGAGTACTGCAGACTGAGAGCTTTCTTTATCCAGGTGTGGCCCCGAGTATAATAAAACAGTTTTCTGTAACATATTCTTCTTTCCAAGTGACCTCCCCAGTGAATGCAAGTGCATCAGAGGTAACATTGTCTAGAATGAAACCTCACCCCCTGACATTGCAGCACAGGCTTGAACAGACGCATTACATTCCAGTCCTGTCTCTCCAGGGCATGAAGTATCTGCACCACAGAGACTTCCCTCACGGCCGCCTCAAGTCTCGGAACTGTGTGGTGGACGGGCGCTTCGTACTGAAAATCACTGACTACGGGTTCAATGAGCTGCTTGAGGCTCAGAAAGCTCCGTATGAACCAGGCCCACCGGAAGGTAGCTATGAAGAGACGCAGAGGATCGTGTACATTATTTAAGCACAGTTTGGTAACACTTTACATTGTGTCTCTAATTACTGAGTGTTTACATAGTAGTTACTTTGTAAATACATGTGTACTTACGCACAATTACAGTGTTATTATGCATAGTTACAATGTACTTAACATGTGCATTGATATAACCCTAACCCTTTTGTTATAGAACTGTGTACTTACATATATTGTGTAAAAAGATTCCCACATTAAGTGCATTGTAACTGTGCGTAATAACATTGTAATTATGTGCAAGTACACATGCAGTTACTATGGAACTGCTGTGTAAATACACAGTAATAAGAGCCTGATAAATCAGGGCACATCGTAAAGGGTTTTTTGTATGTGCCTATGTGGCCCCCTGAAAGCAGGCATTGACTCCCCAGCGGCTTGTCTGGTGAAAGTGCCCCCTCATGGAGTGCAGGGTGAGGCATGCTGCACGGAGCTGGCAGCATGCACTCCTGTTGGTCAGGGAGGAACATTGGCTGCAGATACTTTGTCTGATACAGCACCCCCTACTGGTCAGGCTGGTAGCACGACAGCTTGGTGGTTTTTAAACTTAGTCACATTTTGTTTGTTTGCTTGTTTTTTTCATATTGTTAAATGTATTCCCTGATTCAGTCTTTGGATAACATGTCTAGTTTTCTATGTGAATGTCACATGGCTGCACTCGGAATAAACACCCCCTCCTGATTGCTTCCAGAGCTCTTTTGGACAGCCCCAGAGTTCCTCAGAGACGTGGAGATTTCCAGGAAGGGGACCTACAAGGGAGATGTTTACAGTTTTGCTATTATACTACAGGAAGTTGTCGTCCGTGGGTCACCCTACTGCATGCTGGGACTGAGCCCTGAAGGTAGTTGATCCTGCTGACGTTAGAGACACTGATTCAGATGCAGACACCGATTCAGTGCAGATAACTCTTGTCCCGTGTAATCAGGAAATGCTGATCCCCACCCCCTCTGCTCCCAGCTGTTGGATTTGTCCCAGATATGTGTAAGAAGATTAGTTATAAGCATCTGCTGAAAGAGAAGTCACAGTTTTGGTTTTTAACGGGGATTAAGATTAGGTTTCATTTGCACACATGATATTATTCAGGTACTGATTACTGGTACTTTTTATTATTGTATTTATTACAGTTACTGCACTATCCTCTTCTTCTTCATGTTATTATTATTATTATTATTATTATTATTATTATTATTATTATTATTATTATTATGTGTGGCTCAGAGGACCAGCGGTTCCCCAACTGAAAACTCACACGCATGAATATGGACCCGCTGCTGTAGGCTGATGAAAACAGACGATTGAAATGATCAGTAATTCTTTCTGTTACAGAGATCATAAGAAAGGTGAAGAAGCCTCCCCCAATGTGCAGGCCAACTGTGGCCCCGGACCAGGCCCCTCTGGAGTGCATTCAGATGATGAAACAGTGCTGGAGTGAGCAGCCAGACAGGAGGCCCGCTTTCGATGACATTTTTGACCAAGTGAGAACTTTGAGAGCATTATTCTCAAACCTCCTTCTCTTTCTCTTTCTTCTCCTTCTTCTTCTTCTCCCTCTTCTCCTTCCTCTCCTTCTCTTTCTTCTCCTTCTCCCTCTCCTTCTTCACCCTCTTCTTCTTCTTCTTCTTCTTCTCCCTCTTCTCCTTCCTCTCCTTCTCTTTCTTCTCCTTCTCCCTCTCCTTCTTCACCCTCTTCTTCTTCTTCTTCTTCTAATGTGGAAGAACTGAAAGTGTGATTGCCAAAGAAGCAAGTACTTGAAAAGCCCAACTTTTTGAAACTGAGACCATCGTGTTTGCTCTGATGAATGAGTGTAATTGGATTGTTATAAATGTTAATTATAATGTGCAAAATAACACAAGAAGTTGCCTTTTCTCTTTCCCTCTCTAGTTTAAAACCATTAACAAAGGCAAAAAGACCAATATCATCGACTCAATGCTTAGGATGCTTGAGCAATACTCCAGTAATCTGGAGGATTTAATCAGAGAGAGGACAGAGGAGCTGGAGGTGGAGAAACAGAGGACAGAAAAGCTGCTGGCAGAGATGCTGCCTCCGTAAGTATCACACAGTGATGCAGTGGGACCATACTGAACACACAGCACCCAATCACACAGTATAATGAAATTCTCAACATTGACAATCACAATAATGTAACGTATGAGAACAGCTGCAGTTCGGCTAGACATATACAGTATATATACATTAATATATACCTGGAATTGGCCATTCTAAATTGGGGAGATAATCAGAGGTTAAAATAACTGGGCACTCTGTATGAAATAAAAATAAAAAGCAAAGCTAAGAAGCAGTGAATACAGTATGACTCCAAGCATTCAGATGTGATTTTCTCATGGGTCCCATGGCAGGTGAAGAGGTACAGTGAAAGGCATCAGCACATGGGTGCTAATGGACTGGAGACACCATGCCAGAAAGAACCCTGCCATTATATTAAATGACATTCCTCAGTTCTGTAAAAGAACAAGCATGCATCATGCCCTGCTGACATGAGAGCTCTGTTTAAAACCCCTCCAATAGCCAAATTAAAGTTTCCACTCGGAATAATATTAGGAGAGACAACATGATCTTCCTCCACCTGAAAGAAAATGTGACATTTACTGAATCAAACATGCTGGGGTTTAAAATAAGCATGGCATGCAGACAATGTAAGCAAAGACAAATCGAATACAGTAACGAAAAGATGAATTCATCTGGGCTTTATCATTGCAGAGATAAATTGAATTCAATAATGAAAAGATGAATTCATCTGAGCTTTATCATTGCAGAGACAAATTGAATGCAATAATGAAAAGATGAATTCATCTGGGCTTTATCATTGCAGAGATAAATTGAATTCAATAACGAAAAGATGAATTCATCTGAGCTTTATCATTTGTTTCCAGATGTATGTTTACTTATTTGTGATAAAGCTACCGGATCCTCAATAGAGTTCCCTCCAGGTAGATGCCCTCTAACAGCTAACAAGACCAACGAAACTCGATAGAAATGGTAACATGTGTTTCTAGAAGCTGAGGTGATCCGATGCAAAATCTAACCTAAAAAGCTATTTTAAAAAAGCCCTCTTACACAGAAAGCACATGTGGGGTTTATTGTAGCACTAGATTCCTCTGCAGTGATCAGAATCTGTGGAGAACGGGCCTGGCCCTGCCTTCGTCTCCTAAACATTGCTGCTGCCAGTTATCTAGCAGGCAGTGAGTACTGCTTGTTCATTTTAGGCAACGCCGTTCAAACTTTATGTAAGCTAATCATTGATCTCAGGAAGACACAGATTGTGTTTTGTATTTCTCTTACTGAGTTCTATTAACCTATTATAGATGTGCCAATCTAAATGTTATGTGAAGTGACCTTCCTGTTTTATTTGGAAGTTTGAGCAAAAAAGAAACTCTGAGAGCATAACATGGTCCTCTATTTCTTTCTATTAAATGTAACCATATGGTTTTCCTGAATAAATCAATAAAACCCGAAGACTGATACATGTTTCCATCGTGTGCTGTGTCTCGTTGCAGCTCTGTGGCGGAGGCTCTTAAAACTGGCGGGACGGTGGAGCCCGAGTACTTTGATGAGGTCACCATCTATTTCAGTGACATTGTTGGATTCACCACCATCTCAGCCCTAAGCGAGCCAATCGAGGTGGTCAACCTCTTGAACGACCTCTACACACTGTTTGATGCTGTTTTAGCCAACCATGATGTTTACAAGGTGAGAGAAAGGAGGTGGAAAGAGATGCACATTTCCAGCAGCGAGCAGCCACGCCAGCTCATGGCTTGGGAACATTGGCCCAGTACACCACGCTTCCATTTTCCAGGGTAAAGTGAACACAAATGATGTTGTTCTGGGACCCCAGTGGCTCCCCTAGTAAAAAGAGGGCCGCACGGAGTGCAGTTTGAATTCCAAAAGAGCCATCTGGCTATAAGCCTGCAGGCAGTGTTGCATTGGCGTTTGCGCTCCTGCAGCGTTAAGCCGAGAGGGAACACAAAGCCACTTTGTGGCTTGGAACTTGGTTTCAGGAGACTAGGTTTCAGGCCACTGCACTGCACACCAGGGGAGACTTGGGGTTTCAAGCCTCTGTTCTTGAAAAAGTGGCTTTGTGTTCCCCCAGCTTTAGAGATCAAAGTTAGCTGGTGATAGATCACCCCATTGCTCACTCAGATACAGCCATTCCTGAAGGCTTTGATGTGTATAAACTCCTACCAGCAACATCAGCACATTGCAGTTAACCAAAAGCCTTCAGAAAGGTTCATTCCAGCCCCCTCTGCCATTGAAATACAGGGCTGATTCTGAAACAGCAAACATCTTTCCAAATGAGGCTGATTCTCAAACAGCAAACATCTTTAGAAATCAGACCTCATTGGAGCCGTCCTTTCAGAAATATTGTGGTATTCATGAAATGCCCGTGGCTTGGGCCGCTCTTTCTTGACTTGCCTTCACCAGGTAGAAACGATTGGCGATGCCTACATGGTGGCTTCGGGACTTCCGAAGAGGAACGGGAACAAGCATGCTGCAGAGGTAGCCAACATGTCTCTGGATATCCTGAGCTCCGTGGGAACCTTTAAAATAAGACACATGCCTGACGTCCCCATGAGGATACGAATAGGATTACATTCAGGTGAGGAAACACCAGCCTACAGTCATTCCTGGGAAAACAACAAAATCCAAGAGCTGTTTTCATATGGTTGTATTGTCCAATCTACAATGCAAGGGAGTAAGAAAAAAAAATTGAGTTATTCATTAGGGTTAGGGTTAGGGTATGAGATAGGGTTAGGGTTAGTGTTATACATATATACCAGTAATATCAAGACTCATTAGAAGAATTCAAATCTGAAGAAATCTGCAGCAGTAGCATAAACTAGTTTGTGATGTGTCATGTTATGCAATCCATTATTTTTATATTCCTCTGAACAGCCAGCTAATGAGTGGATGAATACTATAATTGCACTGCTATATTTAAAGATACGATTTTCAAACAAAGGGAGAGTGCTTTTCTAATGTTCTCCTCGCTTAGATAACCCTGTTTGTTGTTCTCTTCCCTCTCTTGACGTCTGCACCAGGCTCCTGTGTAGCGGGAGTGGTCGGCCTCACAATGCCTCGGTACTGTCTGTTTGGAGACACGATCAACACAGCATCCCGCATGGAGTCCACCAGCCTGCGTATGTAATCCCCTCTGCACCCTGAATCCACCAGCCTGCGTATGTAATCCCCTTTGCACCCTGAATCCACCAGCCTGCGTATGTAATCCCCTCTGCACCCTGAATCCACCAGCCTGTGTATGTAATCCCCTCTGCACCCTGAATCCACCAGCCTGCGTATGTAATCCCCTTTGCACCCTGAATCCACCAGCCTGCGTATGTAATCCCCTCTGCACCCTGAATCCACCAGCCTGCGTATGTAATCCCCTCTGCACCCTGAATCCACCAGCCTGTGTATGTAATCCCTCTGCACCCTGAATCCACCAGCCTGTGTATGTAATCCCTCTGCACCCTGAATCCACCAGCCTGCGTATGTAATCCCCTCTGCACCCTGAATCCACCAGCCTGCGTATGTAATCCCCTCTGCACCCTGAATCCACCAGCCTGCGTATGTAATCCCCTCTGCACCCTGAATCCACCAGCCTGCGTATGTAATCCCCTCTGCACCCTGAATCCACCAGCCTGCGTATGTAATCCCCTCTGCACCCTGAATCCACCAGCCTGCGTATGTAATCCCCTCCTCCACCCTGAATCCACCAGCCTGCGTATGTAATCCCCTCTGCACCCTGAATCCACCAGCCTGCGTATGTAATCCCCTCTGCACCCTGAATCCACCAGCCTGCGTATGTAATCCCCTCCTCCACCCTGAATCCACCAGCCTGCGTATGTAATCCCCTCTGCACCCTGAATCCACCAGCCTGCGTATGTAATCCCCTCTGCACCCTGAATCCACCAGCCTGCGTATGTAATCCCCTCTGCACCCTGAATCCACCAGCCTGTGTATGTAATCCCCTCTGCACCCTGAATCCACCAGCCTGCGTATGTAATCCCCTCCTCCACCCTGAATCCACCAGCCTGCGTTTGTAATCCCCTCTGCACCCTGAATCCACCAGCCTGCGTATGTAATTCCCTCTGCACCCTGAATCCACCAGCCTGCGTATGTAATCCCTCTGCACCCTGAATCCACCAGCCTGCATGTAATCCCCTCTGCACCCTGAATCCACCAGCCTGCGTATGTAATCCCCTCTGCACCCTGAATCCACCAGCCTGCGTATGTAATCCCCTCTGCACCCTGAATCCACCAGCCTGCGTATGTAATCCCCTCTGCACCCTGAATCCACCAGCCTGCGTATGTAATCCCTCTCCCCTGAATCCACCAGCCTGTATGTAATCCACCTGCAGCCTGCGTATGTAATCCCCTCTGCACCCTGAATCCACCAGCCTGCGTATGTAATCCCCTCTGCACCCTGAATCCACCAGCCTGCGTATGTAATCCCCTCTGCACCCTGAATCCACCAGCCTGCGTATGTAATCCCCTCTGCACCCTGAATCCACCAGCCTGCGTATGTAATCCCCTCTGCACCCTGAATCCACCAGCCTGCGTATGTAATCCCCTCTGCACCCTGAATCCACCAGCCTGCGTTTGTAATCCCCTCCTCCACCTTGAATCCACCAGCCTGCGTATGTAATCCCCTCTGCACCCTGAATCCACCAGCCTGCGTATGTAATCCCCTCCTCCACCCTGAATCCACCAGCCTGCGTTTGTAATCCCCTCTGCACCCTGAATCCACCAGCCTGCGTATGTAATCCGATCCTCCGATTAACTATTTGTGTGTTTGTTTTCAATACAAAAACTAATCAATTATTATTATTTTGTATTTACAATTTATATGTAATTGCATGTGGTTGCTAAAAGCTTACAAAAATAATATTTTAAGAATTACATGTAGCAATCAAAGCAAAATCTCACAGGATTCTTGTTACTTTTCCTGCACATTGGCGATAGTTAAAATGTACTAATTTACTAATGAAATGACCTGTTTGTTGCTCGTTCTGAAATTACCTGTTTGTTGCTCGTTCTGAAATGACATGTTTGTTGCTCGTTCTGAAATGTTTTTTTCATTATTATTATTTTATTTCCAGCTTATAGAATCCATGTCAATCAAAGCACTGTGAAAATCCTCCGCTCACTCAATGAAGGCTACCTGATAGAGGTCAGGGGGAAAACAGAATTAAAGGTACGGTACGCAAAATCATTTTCCACACTGTATGTACTGTCTGCCTGGCCACTTTATTAGGACCTGTCTCCCCACTGGATCAAGATTCACTGTGGCGTGGCGTGGCGTGGTGTGGCGTGGCGTGGCGTGGCGTGGAAAGGCTGTCGTTTACTCCATGTACCCTGATGGCAATGGCTGCTTTCAAGCTGATAATGCAATCTTCCAACGGGAGTGGATTGAGGAGCATGACATCCACCAGGAGTGGACTAGAGCTTCCAATACAGATAAAATCAGCAGGCAGACAGTGAGAGTCTCTTCCACCAGGAGTGGACTGGAGCTTCCAATACAGATCAAATCAGCAGGCAGACAGTGAGAGTCTCTTCCACCAGGAGTGGACTGGAGCTTCCAATACAGATCAAATCAGCAGGCAGACAGTGAGAGTCTCTTCCACCAGGAGTGGACTGGAGCTTCCAATACAGATCAAATCAGCAGGCAGACAGTGAGAGTCTCTTCCACCAGGAGTGGACTGGAGCTTCCAATACAGATCAAATCAGCAGGCAGACAGTGAGAGTCTCTTCCACCAGGAGTGGACTGGAGCTTCCAACACAGATCAAATCAGCAGGCAGACAGTGAGAGTCTCTTCCTGACAATGTGTTTTTCTTTCTGTTATTTTAGGGAAAGGGCTTTGAAGAAACATACTGGCTTGTGGGTAAAAAAGACTTTCAGAAACCTTTACCGAGCCCCCCAGATATCAAACCAGGGTAAGGATGATGGGTTCTGTTATGTATACAGTCTGTGTGATTCAGATATCAAGCCAGGGTAAGGATGATGGGTTCTGTTATGTATTCAGTCTGTGTGATTCAGATATCAAGCCAGGGTAAGGATGATGGGTTCTGTTATGTATACAGTCTGTGTGATTCAGATATCAAGCCAGGGTAAGGATGATGGGTTCTGTTATGTATTCAGTCTGTGTGATTCAGATATCAAGCCAGGGTAAGGATGATGGGTTCTGTTATGTATACAGTCTGTGTGATTCAGATATTCAGCAGTTCTACACTGCTTTAATGTTCAGCATCCCAGTAATGATCCCAGTTCATCTTTAAATACACATGTGGTAACGTGTGGTTCACATTATTATTACAGCGCTCCCTCATTATTTCATGATTGGATAATCCACTCATTCCATGAAGTCATGTGTACAGTGCTCTGCCCTTCACTGGACTGTATCAGGGCTCTTCATTAATGCACTGTTTTGTGTATTTCATGCTTGTTTGATATGTGTAGTCAGACACAGAAATCTAGCTGGATCACTGCATCAGATTACAGTGACACACATGTATACTTTTCTTTCACAAGTTTCAGAATCTCAGAATTATCTTACTTGCTGCTTTCATTTTATGGTGGTTCTGTTCATTTGGGTAAAGAACAAACAAAACCCACAGGACAGTGCAGTAAGCATTGCATTAGTATTATTTTTATATGGGTTTGGTTTTGGCATGCCAGCAGTGTGCAGTAAGCATTGCATTAGTATTATTTTTATATGGGTTTGGCTTTGGCATGCCAGCAGTGTGCAGTAAGCATTGCATTAGTATTATTTTTATATGGGTTTGGTTTTGGCATGCCAGCAGTGTACAGTAAGCATTGCATTAGTATTATTTTTATATGGGTTTGGCTTTGGCATGCCAGCAGTGTGCAGTAAGCATTGCATTAGTATTATTTTTATATGGGTTTGGTTTTGGCATGCCAGCAGTGTGCAGTAAGCATTGCATTAGTATTATTTTTATATGGGTTTGGTTTTGGCATGCCAGCAGTGTGCAGTAAGCATTGCATTAGTATTATTTTTATATGGGTTTGGTTTTGGCATGCCAGCAGTGTGCAGTAAGCATTGCATTAGTATTATTTCTTGATATGGGTTTGGTTTTGGCATGCCAGCAGTGTGCAGTAAGCATTGCATTAGTATTATTTTTATATGGGTTTGGTTTTGGCATGCCAGCAGTGTGCAGTAAGCATTGCATTAGTATTATTTTTATATGGGTTTGGTTTTGGCATGCCAGCAGTGTGCAGTAAGCATTGCATTAGTATTATTTTTATATGGGTTTGGTTTTGGCATGCCAGCAGTGTACAGTTTGATGGACCTCAGGAACATTTCTTGTAGTTACACACCAATGGGATGAAGCTTGCTGCATTGTAGCCCCTGGTCTTTGCCTTGGCCCTCTTTTAATATATTGTCTTGGGGGATGTATCATTTGTAATACGCTACAGGGACAATAACCATGGCCTGCAACCCGAAGAAATTGAGGCGTTCAGAAGACTGAAAACTGAGAAAACTCCTTGATTAAACTGAGCAGAGGAGGTAGCCCTGTGCATGGCCTCGTTGTGCCAGTTGATGTGGTCATGTCTTGTGCACGTTGTTGATGTGGTCACCTCTGTTGTGCACGTTGGTTGATGTGGTCATGTCTGGTGTGCACGTTGGTTGATGTGGTCATGTCTGGTGTGCACGTTGGTTGATGTGGTCATGTCTGGTGTGCACGTTGGTTGATGTGGTCATGTCTGGTGTGCACGTTGGTTGATGTTTGTGTTGAAGGAGAGATTGAGAGGGTCAAACCTTCCATTCAGGGCCATGTGAATAAGAAGGAGAGATTGAGAGGGTCAAACCTTCCATTCAGGGCCATGTGAATAAGAAGAGATTGAGAGGGTCAAACCTTCCAATCAGGGCCATGTGAATAAGAAGGAGAGATTGAGAGGGTCAAACCTTCCATTCAGGGCCATGTGAATAAGAAGGAGAGATTGAGAGGGTCAAACCTTCCATTCAGGGCCATGTGAATCAGAAGGAGAGATTGAGAGGGTCAAATGCAGCAAAGGAGTTTTGCCAAATGAAAATGAAACACTGGGCCTGGCCTGTCAGTCATTCTTTATCTGCATGAAGGCTTTCAGTGTTAAACATATTACTATTCAACAAAACATATTGGAGAATGTTCCCTGTCCCCCCGCCTCCTGTCCCCTGTCCCCAGACCCCTGTCCCCAGACCCCTGTCCCCTGTCCCAGATTGGCTCATCTGATTCACGTTTGTCTGTTTGTTTCAGGGATAACTGGCAGGACATGATAACTGAAGAAATCAAATCCCTGTTCAGAAAGGCCAACAGGCAAGTGGATAAAGCTAAAATCTGAGGGGAGGATCCATGGTGTAGCAATGTGTGACAGGAGGGCGAGCGTGTGCGGACCAGCTTCCCTCACAGACAGTATTCTTACAGAGAGGCCTCTTTATTTTTTAATAGGATTGCCCGCATCCTGTTTAATCCAGTCCTTCCCAGCACAGCAAAATCGAGGCTGGTAATGAAAGTAAAGGGCATTTATAGGGAAGGGAGATTCAGACGCTCTTCCAATTTCAAAAGGAACTGAAATTCTCCGCCACGATGATGCAATAATGCAACTTCATTATCTTGCCACCAAGTGGCGCTACGTGAAAATGCTTTCTAGAATCAAATGCAGTTTACGTTATTGTGTGTTCGGGTTGTTTTTTCCATTCATTTGCATAGGTTTGCTGCACATCGCTGGCAGGAGCTTTTCTATGTCATGGTGCTGTGCTGACCTGCCACTAAAACTTGCAGCTGTGCATTTTGAAGCATTTAAAGGGGAAGTCTGTGTCTGCAGTTGTAAGCGGTTCATGCTCTTTATTTCAATGAAAGCAGGTGAGCTGCCATAGTCCTTTTAAACAATTCGATATTTCAAATATTCAATACAAAAACTCTGCTGACAGCAGCCAGACTTAACCCATTTTTATTTTTTTCACCAAATCAATCTTTAAAAAAAAAAAAAAAAAAATCACGATATTTTTGCTACGGTTCGATAAATAGATAAACCAGGCTGCAGTTAAAGTGTATCAAGCTAACAGATCTGATAGGGTGCTACTGTATTCATATCTCTAGTTTAAGTGTATCAAGCTAACAGTTCTCATAGGGTACTACTGTATTCATATCTCTAGTTTAAGTGTATCAAGCTAACAGTTCTCATAGGGTACTACTGTATTCATATCTCTAGTTTAAGTGTATCAAGCTAACAGATCTCATAGGGTGCTACTGTATGCATATGTATATCTCCTGTATATATTGTTTGCTTGTGTTTCTCCAGGGCACCTTCAGAAAGAAGATGCCATTTCTCAGGGTGAATTTCCCACGCGTGTGTATTTATAATTGAGCAGTGCTATCTTTTGCTTGTTAATATATCTTAACCCTATTTATGAATGTTGGAGTGTCTGTCTCCAGGAAGACACTTCAGTGATACGGGTCCAGTTCAGTTCACTTCATTTCATTGATTGTTCATACAATTGTTAAATTGTAATAATGTGTACCGGTAGCAATGAAGAAGGTAGACAGGTAGAAGGCAGTTGAATGCACTGGAATGTGAGTTATAAAACCCGAACTGGCCCTTCTGTTCCAGTGGAGCTGGAGCTACTGTACATGGTCCTCCCTGTCTGCACAGCACTCATAAAACACAAAAAGAAATATTACAACAGAACTTATTAAACAGCTACATGTGCAACCACTGCATTCATAACTAGCTTAAGAAACCCATTACATTGAATGCAAAGATTTAGCAAGAGGGATGCAGTAAATAAATGTTATTGCAATAAACTGTTATTCCTTTTAAAGGTTAAAAACACATGTAAAGATGTTTTATAAATGGATTCCTATACTAAGTGTGACTACTACTGTGTTGTACCCCGGTTCATTAATAATAATAATAATAATAATAATAATAATAATAATAATAATAATAATAATAATTAATAATAATAGAGTATGGTCTTCCTAGCCTGGTATACAAAACCAGCAGGATAGTGCATTTGTTCAGGTCTATTGGAGTCGGGAGCCTCCTTCTGGTTTAGGGCCGGCTGTCTGCCTCGCTGACACTTGGCTGTACAGAATATAGAGAAACGTGAAAGTTGCTGCAACGCTCTGAGAAGTTCTACAGTAGCTGCTGTCCTGTATATTGCACAGAATGTATTTATGGAGTGAAATATGGGGTGTAGTGACAGATTTTTAGGGTTATTATATTTTAGAGCATACAGAATATTTTACATGTAACATTTATATGGTGTATTTTCCTAGATATTTATGTGTAATGAACTTTAAATGTAAATAAACAACCCTTGATCCTTTTTAAGACTTGTATTTCTTTGTCTTTCTTGTTGCTGTATGCGGTGGTGCTGTGCAAGTGTATGTTCTATTCGCTGGCGTCTGTACAGGTTAGTGTTGCGACAAAAGCAACTCGATCTAGCTTCACAACAGATCACCATTGAAGAGCGGCGCGTTCGTGATGCTCCAGCTGCATTGTGTATTCAAGCGGTCCAATTAGGAGGAGTCGTATCGCATTACAAGTAGGGTTGCTTGCCAGTTATCCGGGTTTTGACCGGAAAGTCCGGTTCTTAAACTTGCTGTCCAGTTTTCCAGTACACTGAAAACCAGACACTCATTGCCCGTTAACACTCCGTGCCAACATCGCCAAAGGTGACCAGCAGCTCTCCAAGTGGTGCCAATTGTGACAGACTGCTGTGCCTTTAATTATCAATTGCTGTTGCTAAAACAACAAACGAACTGGACAAATTGACGTCACCACAACAAGCAGCACACTTTTCGATTTTGAAAGGTACCTCACCACCCCCTGGATGTGTAAATCTGAATCCACATTTGGCCTTGAATTAGCACGAAACCTGTTTTCAAAAGCGAAGATGAGCGACTTATGGTGACTCTCTTCTGGTCTATTTCAAAGGTAAATGATGCCACCTTGTGTTGGGAAATGGTCATTTCCTATTATGGTCTACTTATTTATCAGCATATTTAGGATTTACCAACGAAGATGAAACTTTACAGGGCAGTCATAATTATTATTGTTTTGTCTGGCAGAAGTTCAAGGCTGTTTACTTCCTGTATGGAACTGAACTTCCAGCCCTGCTTAGAGTGTGACTCGCTCCCAGCTGTAGAGGATTGCAGTGCTGCAATATGTCTGTGCATCTCCTTGCATGCAGAATGTGAGGGGGGGGGAAGACCCAGTCAAATCTACTACACTCAGGGTCAAAACCGGGTGAAGGAAGACATCGCTTGGCTCACGAACGGTGTCTCAGCATTCCAGAGAATAAAAATGGTACTAGTTTTTATTTTTTTTAAGATTAGGAAAATTGTTTTGCATTTTCTGCTTATAAAAGCATTTCTATTTATACCTGCAGTAGGCAATACTCATCTGCAGTTCCTCTCTCTCACCAACAGATGGCACTGCAGCTCTGCGCTCTTGGAGTGCAAACCATCCCTTAAAAGTAAAAGCATAACAAATTGTAATAAAGCACAGAGAGGTATGGTAAAGCACAGGGAAGCATTGTAAAGCACAGAGAGGTCTGGTAAAGCACAGGGAAGCATTGTAAAGCACAGAGAGGTGTGGTAAAGCATAGGGAAGCATTGTAAAGCACAGAGAGGTATGGTAAAGCACAGGGAAGCATTGTAAAGCACAGAGAGGTATGGTAAAGCACAGGGAAGCATTGTAAAGCACAGAGAGGTATGGTAAAGCACAGGGAAGCATTGTAAAGCACAGAGAGGTCTGGTAAAGCACAGGGAAGCATTGTAAAGCACAGAGAGGTACGGTAAAGCACAGGGAAGCATTGTAAAGCACAGAGAGGTACGGTAAAGCACAGGGAAGCATTGTAAAGCACAGAGAGGTACGGTAAAGCACAGGGAAGCATTGTAAAGCACAGAGAGGTACGGTAAAGCATGTGACAGGGAAGAGGCCCTGCACAATAAAATAAATGTCAAGGAGTGTTTATAAGAGATACTTGAGGGGTATGACCCTGGAGAAGGAAGTGCCACTGTCAGCCATTTTTGTAGTTTTTATGAGGAAGCCATACTGCTTGTAGGCTGATTGAAATTCAAATAGCTACGTGTGCACAGCCCTTCATACTCAGAGGTAAGTGACTAAACAGGGCTCCCTATATAAGAGGTTGGGTTTCATTAGTAAGGAGACAGGTTTGGCTCTTTTCAGATTCTAATTCAAGGCATGTGAATATCCTTGCGCAGCGTCATCACAATGGGATGAGCGCTTCTCTAGAGAAAGCTGCCTGTGTAATGCAGCATGATGTTCTCTCAGGAGGGGCGTGACGTACACACTGTGGAATAGTGGGGCTGCTGTGGGTCATGGTGGAAGTCTCCTGCCAGCATTCAGCTCAAGTCAGCTGTGAAGATGTTATCAGCTTGTATGCCTGTCTTTACAAGCAGTCTGTGCAGACGCATCAGAACAAACCATCGACAGAGAAATGCCATTCTTCATCCCTAGACAGACACGGCTCCACATTGCTCGTTCTGATCATGTCTAAATGATAATGTTTAAGCAATATGTGTGTAACACTTGATTATTGGAATCAGTAAAGGAAACTTGTGAAATGTTTAAGTCCTTGCTGTGTGCATTCCTTCACACAGAGAAATACAGAAATAAAGCCTGCAGTTTCCTTACACAGGATGTTTGAAGAATTAATAGACAAAGTTTAATTTCATTATTTTTATTGAAAAAAAAAGTATACCAGTCAGAGAGTATCAGATCAGTCCAAACAACAGTTTGTGGCAACATGCATGCCCTAACAGAAGACATGGAAGCACTTGGTGAAGAAAGAACAATGAATAATCGTCTAAGTGAATGTGGGAGCGATTGCCTCGTATCCAGAGGCCGCTGGAGCTCAGGACCAGTCTTCAGTGCAGATGCAATGTTAAAAACCAGATTCCAGAGCTGTGGTAATTACAGCACCCAAAGTATCCAAAATATCCAAGTGAAACAATCACAGCGTACTTCATATAAGCAGGTCCCTGCCTTCAGTAATACAGAGTGTGAAAAACAACCCCATCCAGACGCTTCTATGAAATGAAATCAAACTTTATGGAGCCCCCTTTGCTGTACTTTATAATGGCTATGGCATCGCCTTAAATTTGATTTAATCCAGGTCTTGATTATCTGAAATTTTAAATTAAAAAATCATAAGAATTCAAGCAGGCAAATGTCTAAATCAGTGGAGTCCTATCATAATACCACCACAACAGAAATAATTTAGAAAGAGCTCTTCAGAGATGACTAACAAAACTACCAGTGCAAGTAAGCCTGCTTAATGTGTTCCTTTCTGTTCCAACATAACAACGAAAGAAACTATAGGAGAAGTTTTTTATGTTAGTGAATGGCAGTCCTATTGAGGGCCTGCCCTGTTTAGATCGATTGCACAGACCCTCCTGTGAGGAGCACTGAAGACACAAACGGATTTTCAGCTGTTTTCTATAAAAGACACGTATTCATTTGTATAAAAATGGTCAATGTAGATCCACCAGCTACAAATCCAGAGTTTGTTTTTGAAATTATTTTTGGAATGGTTATATGAGGTAAGAAACATGTTGCATTTTCACCCAGCAAAACCAGCATGACCATACTTTCACACTTACTTAAAAAATAAAGCCACCTATCTCATCTCAACAACTACAATTCGTCTCTCATTTTCTCCCCTTTAGGTCTCACAAGCCTGCCTATGAACAGAATGGAGTCGCTTTCATTGTCCTTTACGAGGAAGATGAAGGGATGGTCTGCGTAGAAGAGTCTGGGGTTCTTCATCTTCTCAGACCCAAAGATACTGGTGTCAAACGGGTTTCCGTCCGTGTCCCACTCCAGGGCCGAGGCGTGGAAGACATTGGACACGTACAGACCCTTCTTCCCAGAGACCTTGGACAGGTCCGCCTTGCTCTTGTCCAGTGCCTCAGTCAGCCCCAGCTCCCCGAGGTGTTTCTGTGGGAATGAAGGAAGGAAGTCTAGGGGGTTAGAACTGGGATTGCAAGAGCAGAGCAGCAGCTCTGCACCATAGATAATGAAAAAAAAAAACAGTGAAATTCTGTCATCCCAATCCTGTTCCACTTTGCCAGGATGAATCACCCTTTTACATTCAAGGGCATGTTACTATTTAACTTTATTTGACAGTACCAGTAACTTGTTTCACAGTCCCAAATGGGCTGCTGTGTAAGAACCTGCACAGAACACTACAGCAATCCTGATTCCTATTGGCAAGTCTTTGAGTGTTCATTATATTCATCATGTTAGATGCATTCGTATACAGGGAGCAAAATATGAACGCCCAATCATTGAAGAGAGATGTGTCTGGATATCAGAAGCCAGCACCTCTGGGGGCTGTTGAGCTTCAATGCATTTAAACTCACAAGCCGGTGAAGGAAACCCAGCTGTGCTGTACCTGCAGTTTGTGGCTCACTTCCATGCCGACTTTGGGCAGAGACAGTGCGATGGCCGTCTCCTCCAGCTTGCTGATCCAGGTGTCCAGCTGCTTTCTGCTCAGAAGCTTCTCCAGCCTCTCCAGGGGCTCCACATGGAAGGGCATGATGAAGATCATGCTGGACTTCTTGTGGGCCAGCGGCATATTGAGCACATAGAGCTTGTTTTCCTTATCCTCGTGGAAGCGATAAAAACCTACAAGGAAAGATCAAGCTGTGCCTTTAGTGTAAAGTGTAAAGGTTAAAACAGACTGCTGAAGATTCTCATTCTCTTTGTTCTTGTGCTTCACAAATGATTTACTAAGCTCTGCAACAAGTTAGTGGGTCAGACCAGAGGACTGCAAGTGTCCTGCATGTGTGTGCTGTAAGAGAGGACACCCGAGGCCAAAGCAAAGCAATGAACCCCCATTGGGGTCATTCTAGATCTTTATACTGCTACCATTATCTACCATTATAGATCCCTATACTGCTATCATTCTAGATCTTTATACTGCTATCATTATCTATCATTCTAGATCCCTATACTGCTATCATTCTAGATCTTTATACTGCTACCATTATCTACCATTATAGATCCCTATACTGCTATCATTCTAGATCTTTATACTGCTATCATTATCTATCATTCTAGACTGTTATACTGCTATCATTATCTATCATTCTAGATCTATATGCTGCTTGTGAGAAAAAATGCTTGGTCTTGCCAACGACTCCCACCTGTGCGATGCATCATGGGAACAGAAACAGTAAAGGAGCGCGACACCAGGAAGGCGCGGTTGTCCACCATCTGATGATGAAACTTCTCATCCCAGTGAGCTGGTGAAAAAAGACAAACAACGAAAAAACAGAAATAAGTCGCTAGGAAAAAAGACAAAGGGTAAGTCTCATGGTAGGGGGATACAGACAACATCGTTATATTAAATTAACAGCATCCATGAAAAAACCCTGTCTCACAGCAGGATGTAACTGCTTATGAAGATGTCTGTCTCACAGCAGGATGTAACTGCTTATGAAGATGTCTGTCTCACAGCAGGATGTAACTGCTTGTGAAGATGTCTGTCTCACAGCAGGATCTAACTGCTTGTGAAGATGTCTGTCTCACAGCAGGATGTAACTGCTTGTGAAGATGTCTGTCTCACAGCAGGATCTAACTGCTTATGAAGATGTCTGTCTCACAGCAGGATGTAACTGCTTGTGAAGATGTCTGTCTCACAGCAGGATCTAACTGCTTATGAAGATGTCTGTCTCACAGCAGGATGTAACTGCTTGTGAAGATGTCTGTCTCACAGCAGGATCTAACTGCTTATGAAGATGTCTGTCTCACAGCAGGATCTAACTGCTTGTGAAGATGTCTGTCTCACAGCAGGATGTAACTGCTTGAGAAGATGTCTGTCTCACAGCAGGATGTAACTGCTTGAGAAGATGTCTGTCTCACAGCAGGATGTAACTGCTTGTGAAGATGTCTGTCTCACAGCAGGATCTAACTGCTTGTGAAGATGTCTGTCTCACAGCAGGATCTAACTGCTTGTGAAGATGTCTGTCTCACAGCAGGATGTAACTGCTTGAGAAGATGTCTGTCTCACAGCAGGATGTAACTGCTTGTGAAGATGTCTGTCTCACAGCAGGATCTAACTGCTTGTGAAGATGTCTGTCTCACAGCAGGATGTAACTGCTTGTGAAGATGTCTGTCTCACAGCAGGATCTAACTGCTTATGAAGATGTCTGTCTCACAGCAGGATCTAACTGCTTGTGAAGATGTCTGTCTCACAGCAGGATGTAACTGCTTGAGAAGATGTCTGTCTCACAGCAGGATGTAACTGCTTGAGAAGATGTCTGTCTCACAGCAGGATGTAACTGCTTGAGAAGATGTCTGTCTCACAGCAGGATGTAACTGCTTGAGAAGATGTCTGTCTCACAGCAGGATGTAACTGCTTGTGAAGATGTCTGTCTCACAGCAGGATCTAACTGCTTGTGAAGATGTCTGTCTCACAGCAGGATGTAACTGCTTGTGAAGATGTCTGTCTCACAGCTGGATGTAACTGCTTGTGAAGATGTCTGTCTCACAGCAGGATCTAACTGCTTGTGAAGATGTTCGAAGCTGCTCAGGGGTTTGCTCACGTTTGAAGAACATGGCGTTTGCAATGATGGCTCCATCAGTCTCCTCCACATCCTTGGTGATCTCCGGCAGCTTCCCGTCCGTGGTGTGAGCAGCCCACTCGTTCAGGGCCTTCACGGCACCTTGCTTGTCTTTCATGTTGATCTTGGCGTGCTCGCAGTTGTAGTGCTTCTTGCTGCTCTGGACGAAGGCATCTGTGAAGGTGACCGCGCTCGGCCCGTAGAGCCGGCTTCCGATCTTCCACGTCACGTTGCGGGCGCTGGAGTTACTCACCTCGCTCAGGAGCTCCGAGAGCCCGGCGTGGAGCTGCTCATCGCTCACCTTGTCCACGTGGAGCACCTTCTTGACCTGCGCCGCGGTGGAGGACTGGCCACCAAGGTGCAGCAGCCCGAGGGAGGAGGAGACCACCACGGGGGAGATCAGGAGGTTGTCCAGATCCTTCTCCTTGGCCATGCTGTGGTAGAGGTCGAAGGCCAGCCTCACACTGCTGTCTGCCAGCGTGCTGGCATGGGGGCTCAGCTTCTTCTGCTCTGCTGTTGCCACAGCAACCAGGAGGCTGAAGGCTACAAGCTTGGTCAGCCACATGCTTTCAATGATAGTAGACAACAGTGCAATCCTGAGAAACAAACAGACAAAAAACAAAACGTTTACTGCATGAGCTCGAGAAGAGAGAAGACTTTAGGAGGAAGAGAGATTTCAAAGAGGTGTTCAGGTGACACGGTTTTAATAAGAAGAGCTGCATGAAACTAGAACAGTCGCGGTGGACAGCCTGCTTCCAGCATGTTTGGAAAGTAATGCTGTGCAGCTCTGAGCAAAGGGTTTACATCACCTCGAATTACAGGAGTGAGACCATTAAAAAACACAACTACATCATTTACATCTTCAATTTAACATCATGTCATCAAAGAAACTACTAAATGATATCGCAAAAGTCTACTGGAAACCAGAATAGTAGCACAGTATGTCATGTTAGATTTCAAAACGTCACATTGTTCAATTTGTCAGTTTTTCGTTAAATGTATGGAAAACTACAAAGTGGTGTGTAATTCAATAGGTTAACATAACATTACTCAGCAGGTTTCATTCGCTTTTATGAAGCAAAATTAGTTCTTTCTATAGGGAGATACAAAACTTTCAGCTATAGTTGTAAGTGACCTGACTGAGGGTTTACTAACCAGACTGCTGGTGTTCAGCCGCTTCATCCTCTAGGACTTGTTAAACTCATTTGACTTTTATAGAACACCATTCAGCACTCCCTGTTTTTTGCTATGAAATATGACATTCAGATATCTGTTGCATTAAAGATCATTCATCAGTTTAGGATCAATGCTTAATCTCTGCAGGACGATTAAATCAAACGATCTACACAGTAACAAAACCGCAATTAAATACTTTACTTAAAAGCTGCAATTAAAAAGAAAAAAGAAAAAAACAAGCTAATTAAAAAAAAAGTTTCCCATTCTGCATGTGCGTATGTATACATTTAAAAGCGTGGCTGATTTCCAGAAGGCAGCACGACTTTAACAGCCATGTCAGCAGCTGGCTGAAGCTGTGTGAAGCATCTCGTGTGCCACGTCTTCGATTGAACAGCCAGCTTTAAAACATGCTTATATTCAAACGGGTAACATTTAAAGCAATCTGAATTGCACTTTACCTTCAAAAACGTAGCGATTCTGTCCTAGTGGCGATCCAGCAAAGACCGATGTGCAGAATAACCTCTTCTAACGTTTCTTACTTGCATTGTGGCTGAAGGCACTAAATAACAGCACACCCTTTATACTTCTGTGGGGCACAGCTTCTAATGCTGGAATATACTGTACAAGTCTGATCTAGACTACAAGCCTGCGGTTCTGCTGCACTGCACGTTTGGAATGCATCTGTAAAGAAAGACTCCGTAAATCAGAGCAGCCCTGAGCTGTAGTGCTGTACCCAGACAGGGCAGTGGTGTTGCTGGAATGGCTGGAGGAAACTCCCTTTGCATTATCTAAAGATTGCTACACCCTCAGGCAAAGGATTTCCACTCTGGTGCATACTAGTGGAGCTGAGAATGGTAGCCTAGGGCAAAGCAGCGGTATAGTAAAACTCCAGCGAATGAAGCTGTTTATTGAGCAGCGAGCCGTGGTATGGCTTGTGCGTCCACAGGCTCATTCTGAAAGTAAAGCACATGTTTCATGGTTTAACTTTTTGTTTTGGGGGATACCTTGAAAGATTTTCATAGTGCTGTCAACGTTTGCCCTTTTCATTCTGAAAGACAAGAGATGTACAGTAATCCCCAGCAGCAGTAGTGAGTCTGTAATGCTGTTAAAAGTATTCAAGTATCAAGACTCTCCGACACAATACTCTCCCATACAACAGGCATGCTTTCCCACAGTCCAGATCTCATTATTATCAATTACATTCCTACATGTCCCACACTGATTGGAACAGATCATTGCTGGCAGCAAACACAGATAATATTACCCTTTCTGGGTCTTGGTATTGTTTTATATTACCTGGTTTGCAATAATTGAATCTGTTTAAAAGATAAATTAACATCTCTATCTAGATTTAAAAAAAAAAAATCTAAAATTGCTTCAAGTAGCCCCACCCTTTTCTGATGTAATTTAATGAGCGTCAGATTTCTAATTCCTAATCTGGTAATGCAGGCCTGATCCAATCACTGAAGGGAACTGGGTCACTTCTGACCAATCAGCACTGACAGAGTGGAAGCAGATCTTTCATGTTTTGTTCATTTTGACCTCATGTTCATTTTGTGTAGAAGTGAATATGAATAATAGTGACAGGAGAATTTGCAAAGCCCCATTGAAATTATTATTTATTTACTTATTGTGGATTGCAAAAGTTTTTTGTTTGTTTGTTTGTTTGTTTGTTTTACTAAATATGTACGTGTAGCTTTGCTAACAAAGTAGAAAATGACCCAGTTATATGAATAGGATCCATGTATTTGTAATCATGAAATGTTTCATATAAAGGTTTATTAAAATGTGATATTCCTTATGAAGCCAGCACTAGCAGAGCGAGCTGCACTGCTCAGCGCTGCAAGCAGAGAATGCTGGCACAGTCTGAAGCCAGGATGCAGATGTAGAGCGGGGATCTTAACTGAAGACGAGGAGCAGCTTTGCATTATTTTCCTTAACATTGCTGTCGTATTTAAACAACCCCAATCTCGGGAAAAAGATTCAGCACAGAAAACGAGTTTTCCAACTCCTATAAAAGTTGCTAAAATGACCTCTTGGCTTTTAAAAGCGTACATTAAAATTTTATTAAATTAATGACTGCATGCAGCAAACAAACTAAGAAATAAAACTAAAAAGAATAATCCTTGTAAAGCTTCCTTACCTCACTCGACTCGAAGCTGCTGCTGTTTCTGCTGATGAGCCGCAGTCCTTTCCTCTCAAATCTCTCTCCTTCTCTCTTGATTGTTTCCAACAAAGAGACCTATATACCCAGCAAAGGAAAATTCTAGAACTTGGGCAAGAATATTTAAATGAGAAACTTCAAACTATTCACAAAGCATGTCTAAGACCTCCCACATCATCCAGCTGGGCTTGTCTTTCACAGGGTCCTACTGCCTCCCACAGCACAGTCAAGGGATAAGGGGGCGCATTTACTAAACTGTACCCCAGGGCAAAATTTATTCGACTTTTCTTCTGTGTGAAGACAAAAACTAGCACTACTCAGAGTTGTTATGTTCACCTTCTGAAACAACTGCAGGGTTTTTAGGTGTTTGATTTCAAAACAGGATCTTACACTTTGTAAACAAGGCCCAGCATGTTTGTTACTGCTGTTCATTCAGCAGCCTCACTGTCTGTGATACTCCAGTGGACTCCATTCTGTATATAGAGATGCTGAAGATGCTGTTCATTCAGCAGCCTCACTGTCTGTGTTACTCCAGTGGACTCCATTCTGTATATAGAGATGCTGAAGATGCTGTTCATTCAGCAGCCTCACTGTCTGTGATACTCCAGTGGACTCCATTCTGTATATAGAGATGCTGAAGATGCTGTTCATTCAGCAGCCTCACTGTCTGTGATACTCCAGTGGACTCCATTCTGTATATAGAGATGCTGAAGATGCTGTTCATTCAGCAGCCTCACTGTCTGTGATACTCCAGTGGACTCCATTCTGTATATAGAGATGCTGAAGATGCTGTTCATTCAGCAGCCTCACTGTCTGTGATACTCCAGTGGACTCCATTCTGTATATAGAGATGCTGAAGATGCTGTTCATTCAGCAGCCTCACTGTCTGTGATACTCCAGTGGACTCCATTCTGTATATAGAGATGCTGAAGATGCTGTTCATTCAGCAGCCTCACTGTCTGTGATACTCCAGTGGACTCCATTCTGTATATAGAGATGCTGAAGATGCTGTTCATTCAGCAGCCTCACTGTCTGTGATACTCCAGTGGACTCCATTCTGTATATAGAGATGCTGAAGATGCTGTTCATTCAGCAGCCTCACTGTCTGTGATACTCCAGTGGACTCCATTCTGTATATAGAGATGCTGAAGATGCTGTTCATTCAGCAGCCTCACTGTCTGTGATACTCCAGTGGACTCCATTCTGTATATAGAGATGCTGAAGATGCTGTTCATTCAGCAGCCTCACTGTCTGTGATACTCCAGTGGACTCCATTCTGTATATAGAGATGCTGAAGATGCTGTTCATTCAGCAGCCTCACTGTCTGTGATACTCCAGTGGACTCCATTCTGTATATAGAGATGCTGAAGATGCTGTTCATTCAGCAGCCTCACTGTCTGTGATACTCCAGTGGACTCCATTCTGTATATAGAGATGCTGAAGATGCTGTTCATTCAGCAGCCTCACTGTCTGTGATACTCCAGTGGACTCCATTCTGTATATAGAGATGCTGAAGATGCTGTTCATTCAGCAGCCTCACTGTCTGTGATACTCCAGTGGACTCCATTCTGTATATAGAGATGCTGAAGATGCTGTTCATTCAGCAGCCTCACTGTCTGTGATACTCCAGTGGACTCCATTCTGTATATAGAGATGCTGAAGATGCTGTTCATTCAGCAGCCTCACTGTCTGTGATACTCCAGTGGACTCCATTCTGTATATAGAGATGCTGAAGATGCTGTTCATTCAGCAGCCTCACTGTCTGTGATACTCCAGTGGACTCCATTCTGTATATAGAGATGCTGAAGATGCTGTTCATTCAGCAGCCTCACTGTCTGTGATACTCCAG